>JAPYZI010000193.1:0-69939 GCA_030523105.1 Ophioninae sp. A BG-2022a | reverse complement strand
AAGTTAGGCAAAAACCTTTTCCGAACTCCCCCATTGAATGTCCATAGCGTAGGAGGAACTTACTCTACGACCTTTTGAAATTTCGTGATTTTTGAGATTCCGGCAAAATGGGCCTGGGAGGTCGAAAATTTTTTTTTTCGTTTTTTAAGTATTAAAAGGGTGTATTTGATCGAAAAATTTTCGCTGATTACGAATATATCCGAATTTTTGCCGAAAGTACAAAATTACACTAGGAAAATGCAAAAAACTCTCCTAGAATATTTTTTGGACATTTTTCCCTGCTGCAGCTTACGGTAGCTGTCGTATGGAGAATGCGTGCCGCTACGCCGCCAGTGAGAAAATCGTTCAACTGCATTTTTTTGACGGTCGATAAGATTTTGAGCTCTGATGGTACATTTTTGTCACATTTATGTGAAAAATTTCGAAAACCAATTTCTCCGCCATTTGTTAATCAAAATAGATGAAACAAAGCTCAAAATGTGTACTTTTGACCGCTTCAGAGGTTTATGCTCGCGAAAATTATGAAAGTGCAATACGATGGATCGTAGCTCGCAATTTCTCCCATGGTTAACCCAATCTGCCCAATTTTTTTCAAAATGTTGGTAAATGCCGAGGATGTTCCTCTTAGAGCAAGCCTCCTGCATACACACAATAAATTTCATTAAAAGCGGTTAAATAGTATGGGAGAAATTGGATTTTAAAATTTCGATGTGGCTGGGAACAGGTTTGTCATTTTCTTAAGGGTAAGTGTCATACCAACCGAGTTGCCGTGGATGTGAGAGAGACGAAATGCAGATAGCTAATTATTTATAGAATGGTTGATTTTTGGAAAAAAGACAATACACTTTTTGCGCCCTATTGAACAGTGAATAACTGTTATCTCTTCTTTTATCTATTGATTTGTTTGGGAGAAAACCTACAGGAGGATTTTTACCGACCGGACGTGTGACACTTGCCGTAATGCACGGGCGACAGTGAGAGGTGCTACTCTCCTGGGTTCAATGTGTACGTTCGTAAGACCAAACGATGTGCCGACTTTCGCTCAGCTGAGTGTACGTACATGTATCCGATGCGACGCTAGTACGTACTTTGACATGTAACGAAGAAATCCCAACGCTCCGAGTGTTCTAAACACTGCGATAGGAAAGAAAAACGTAAATGATGAATGTCACAATGCGATCGTAACACACCTCGTACGTAGTGAGGTGAGTAATATTGTGACATGAGAAATCTTCCGTTACCGCGTTTCTAATCATTGTGAATTTGAAGGATAAATGATTCGAGACCTTTTTCTTCTCTTAACGTTGCAAAATTCAACGACGCGTCGATGTCAATAAATCGAGTGCCAGTGACAAAACAATTGTTCTTTATTCGTCTTAGCGATTAACGGAATCTAGAAAACTTCGATAATACTTCCCTCCGAATCTTCGTTTAATTGCTGTGAGATCATTCTTGTGATCGTTGGCCTCTTTTACAATTGAAGTTCGGTCTAATGTACCGCGTAGGTGTGTACGAGTGTCTATATACATATGTGTGTATCAATGAATGTGTGGACGAGTGTTATCAGAGATGACAGATATCATTTATGTACGCAATCATCGACAATCGATGCTACATTTGAAACGGTGCTGAATCATAACGTCGTACACAGTTTATTCTGTAATCGAACTCAATATTTAGGTTAAGTTCAAACAATGTTCAAAAATATCGCTCCTGATATAATATTTGGCACATCAACCGTTTGTTTTGCCTGAAGGGAAAAGCAATTTCATTGTATCTACACAAAGTCCTTGAACATTGTGACTGCATGGAGGGACAAGGAGGGAGTTATCGCATATAGATTTTTTGTTTCGTCACTAGATAAACATTACGCTGTTTGGTGTCGCATTATTTATTTGTTCTAGTTTCTTGCCTTGCCAACAGACACGAAAATCTTATAAATATGTAAAGTCACGTTTTTGGATCTGCTTAAGTTTCAGACATTTCATAACTTACTAAAAGATGGTACGAATCCTGTGCGAGGATTTCCTTTTAGACGAGAATTCTTCCAATGCTGCCGATTAGATAATAGTTTCAATTTTTTTAAGCTTGGAGATCGATGGCAATGATTTACACTCGGAGTTTTTGATAATCCGTCGGAGGAGAAAATGGCGGAAGCAACACCTTACAACGCTACCGCTCCATCCTTCTCCGGGTTGGAGCCGGCATACTGGAATTATTCAGATCATGTGATCCTGGAAGACTTGAGAATAGATAGCAACTTCATTTGGTTGCTGTGTTCTCTGGTTTCCGCAATATCATGGGTCATCTACATCACTTATTACAACAGCCGCGTAATAGGATACATCCTGACAAGACTGTTGAACCGGTTCGTGATAAGGCAAGGACACGTCAAAGTTGGTAAGTTCCCTACACATAAACGACAATGCGGCTCTATCGAACTAAGACTCAAGCACTATTGTTTTCGACTGCCCTTTTTCAGGATCATTCACGCTCAGCGCACTCAGTGGCAAAATCATGTTCAGGGACATAGTATACATCACGACTGATTACAGCTTAAGAATTCAAGATGGTTGGCTCATATTCAGATGGTGGAGAAGTTACGTGCCGAAGGATGTCTCAGAAGGTAGACAAAATTTAAAATATCTCTTCTTCCTCCATTTTCCCCTTTGAATGACAAACAATTTAATTTTTTTGGTCTTTTCATAATTTTAGTAGTTTCTCATTTTTCCATAATTTCTTCATTGTTTCGCACGAGCCATAATTATGATTTCATTCCTACCAAGAGGAATAAGACTCGCCGCATTCTTTCCACAGATCTATCGCATTCCGATACGCGCCTATCCGTAATGTTGAACGGCTTCGAGCTTCACGTGTACAATCGTGGCCACCTGTACGCTCAGCTCGAGAAAACATTTGGCCTATCCTCTCAGATATTTCCCGATGCGGAAAATCATAGTATGAACATGGACGATCGAGACGCGGAGTCGATGAGCAACGCGGCCAACGAGACTCGCCAACAACTGAACGCAATGGACGTGTCCCGTCACGTAGACAATATCAGACGACAAGAGGCTCACGTTATTGCCCGAACTTGGCGTGATTTGATACCTGTTATCAAATTAGACATTTGTACCGTGAGTTGAAAATTCCTTTCTGGCCCTTTGAGATAATAATAAGAGATATAAATAAACCTCGACACTAACTTTAACTTGAGACCAAGTAATAGCAGAATCATTTTTTGCACGATCCATTTACACCGAACATTCCTTCACTTCGTTTAAGTGAAGGAATGTTTTCATATCCAGCTGAGCATTCGCAGAGCTCCACCGTCACACTTTTAAAAAACGTTTTTCGGATTACGATTTTATTTTTGTACAAACCACGGCTTCGTGAAGAGGACTCGATTGTTTAATTACGCACCGGTACATTTTTTAAATAGCAGTTATTAATGTAAAGAAAGTCTGTAAAAAATATTAATTCGTTGTTCATATTTTCAATTTGATGTGTTCTTCGATACCTGATAATATTTCTCACTTTCTATGCGTAATAATTCTGTTGAAAGTTCCGCCCGCTGGCATTGTAATTAAACATACATATTTTCATAATTAAGCATTTCCCAAAGTAGAAGCAATAAACGTTTTTCAAGTGATTAACTGTTATTTGAATGATTTTAGGGACGCATAGTATTCGGGAATCGGCTAGTGCCGACAACATTATCATTGACAGTGGAGGAAGCTCACTTTGTTTACTCGACGAAGCCAGCGGCGTCGCGGCACGATCATTTTATGCATTTCACAAAGTGCAAGGCGGAAAATTTTAAAGTGATTCTCGCACCGAGTCCGAAGTATACGGGTATGGTGGATGACCCACCGAGATACATGGGCGAGGGTTTCGTCGTGTTGAGTTCGAACAACATGGAGGTGTATTATTACATGGACGAGCCGGGTGTAGTACCGGAGCACCCGGAGATGATAAGGCTGGCGAACGGGGACATGGTGGAGGCGATGCCACCCATATGGGGTATAGACGTGAAATGCGGTAAAGGAACGGACTTCAGTTATGGACCATGGGCGGATCGGCAGCGCGAGAATCTCTTCAAATTCTTCTTCCCGAGTGACTATCAACCGTTGAAAATAACGAAGTCGCCGAAACCCGGGGACAAGCGTCAAGTGCAATCGTTCGATATACGGCTGTCGACGTTGAACGAGGCAACGGTTGACATATTGTTCAGTAAAAATCGGGAAACAAATGCGGTGCACGTAAACGTTGGGGCTGGATCGTACCTCGAGATAACGATGCCCTGGATCGTATTGCAAGACGGCTTCACGACGAAGATAACGGGGCAATTATTGCACCTCGAGGCGACAACGAGTCTGCAATATCGTAGCTTGGTCGCGAGCGAAACTCTGGAGTTCGGCGTCAAGTGTCACTATCCGATACGATGGAACGATCACCAAGAGTGGACGTTGAACCTTACTGGCTGTAAAGCCACCGCCAATCTCGTTTATTCGCACAAGGAGTTCTTCCAGGACATGATAAACGATTGGGCGAGCAAATCGCGCCCGGACATACTGCACTTCGTACCTTACACGTGGAAGTTTAGCTTGCTTCTCAAAGAATTCGAGCTCATCACGATATCGAACGAGTACAATTGGATCGATTGTTCCTCGCAGAATCAAGAGAACGCGCACATAGCGTTCTGCGGCGAATTCTTCGATCTCTCGTTCGATCTGCCATTCGTGGACTTTCTTCCGGTAACGATACCGCTGCGCTTTTGGATACAGGGCGAGAGCGTGGACCTCTCCTTCTATCTGCCCGAGGTTAACACGAATCGAGTCGTCATGCTGGCATTGGACAAAAACGCGAAGATTATGACGCGCGACGGTACGTCCAAACGACTGGCCGACATGCCGAGACAAAAGAAGTGGCGAAAGGTTTGCCAGAGAGGCGCGGGCTGGGTTGACTGTTGGTCGGTGCCGATCGTAGCCCTGAGCATCAATTACATCTATCATCCGTGTCCGCCATTGGGACCAACCCCACAGGCGAATATAACGACTCCCGAAAAGGAGGAGATTCTCTTGTCGCCCATGCGCATACCGCGCTGCCGCAAATCGCCGGGTTTACATTGGACCCAGGATGGCACGCAGAAGTTCGATCCTCAATCGATCGCGCCCGACCGGGTCAGCCTTGATCTGGAGATCGGCTCGTCCACTCTCATTCTCTATGGCTCGTTGATTAAAAATTTCATACATCTCAAGGAGAACATATTCGGTTATTATCAGACGTTCACGGACATGCAAGCTTCGCGGGCTCAGCAATCCGCGGGAATGACCTCCGCGACGACCAATGAGAGGAACAAGGATCGTGATGTGCCGAACAACAGTAGTGTCGAAGCCTCGATCGAGGACGAGGAAACGCGAACGAAATCGTTCGATCCGCGATATTATCGACCTATCGAAGTTACCGTTGGCATCACCATGCACGATATACAAGCGCATCTCATAAAAAATTGCAACGACAACGATCCACCCTGCCCCGTTATATTGCTCGAACGTTTCGGCTTCGAGATGAAGAAAGGCTTCAAAGAGACGGAATTGCAGCTATTACTCTCACCAGCCATCATGCTACTCACGGACAACGTCACCAGACCGGGCAAAGAGGCACACTTGAAACAGGGACATTTAATGCTCAGCGCGCTCCAGGTCAGAGGACACGCTATGTTCAGCAATGAGGGACGCACTCTTGACGAAGAAACCCTCGAATATGCATGGCTCATCGAGGTTCAATTAGGTAAATTGAGCGGCAAAATCACCTCACCCCAGCTACATCATTTGGCTACTTCACTCGAGACCTTCGTTCTTATGGCGAAAAATACGGAAAATACATTGCGACCACCCGGCTTGCCGCATCATTGCCATCACGGCTTACCACCGTTGCAGTGCTCCGACAGCGATCCTGATAATCATTACAGGTTCGTATTTATTCACTTATCTGCTGAAATTCTTCACTTGCTATATAACGCTTTCTCTCGAGTCTACTGTTCTCCTTGTAAATCCAAGTCATTGTTATTTCGGTGAATCTGAAAAACAAATGTTTGGTTTTCATATTGAATTTGTCCAAAATCTTGATTAATTTTAAAAAGATTTTGTAATAAATCGGGGAAACCGACGAATTTAATAAAGTTTCAAACTTCACCAGTCCGGAAATTCATTACAAGTTTGCAGTGGAATTTTCGTACACCGGGTTGAATTATTTAATATCTTATTTGGGGGTCCATAATCGATGGCTGATCTTAGCTGTCGATGATTTGAAGAATCATTTCAATCTCACGGAAGAAAGAAGATCATAACAATTCAGTTGTTCCTCGTTTTCCAGATGTCCCAGCTCAGAAGACATCAAGTACAGAATGACTCGGGTCGCTATAGACGCGATCGATCTCTATCTCCAAGAAGCCGGGACCGCGACCCAAATTTGGATATCGCCAATTCGAGTCTCCACGTGCAATTTGCATGGACAACAAGTAAAATCAGGCGTGACCGGGGTGCTGCCAACGGTTCTAACGAGGCAGTTCGTTTCAGCCGCGGGTCATTTCGCAAATGCGAGCAATACGAACACCACAGGCAGCGGGAGATCGCACAACAACGCCAGTAGTCGAATGTCCGGTACGACATACATTTATTTACCGAGACAATTTCATTCGCGCTAATTTTATCAATTCTGTCGCGAAAATCGATGATTTCCGATTTCATGTTTAAATGCCTCGGATGATCTCGTCTAGGCGACGGCTCGGATATTTGGCTCGAAGTAGGATCGGTATCGATGGGTCCGGTAGTAATCGAGGCAGCGATGTCCCTACCAACACCAGAGCACAATCTCCATCTGGTGCAGAACAAGTATCTCAAAACACACGACGCATCGACCAAGAGACTCTGGTTCCTGTGGCCACAGGATAGTGGCGTGAAAACAACGAAATGCGGTTGTATCGGTGGTTGCGCATTTTTTGGAAAGAATCGAAACGGTCCGAGGTTCTTCAAGCCGAGTTATCACGATCTCGCCGACGGCATAAACATCGCCGCGTACAGGTAATATTTTTACACGTTTCGTATGTCGGGACACACCCGCGTCGAAGTCGGATAAATTAGATTAATCATTTGAGAATCAGCGACGCGAAGATTCTTGTCTCACAGATTTTATTACGTCCAACTTTCGAGTCAGATTTATTCGTAGCTCAACTGGCCTCGCAATTCCGCGATTCGACGATTTTGCCTTTGTACGAGTAGTTTGCAGGATTCGATCTCGCGTCTCGTGTTCTCTATCGCCGACTTTATTTCCCACGAAGAGTCTCGTCCTTGATCATCGTAAATGGAAAACGTCCAGGTATTGGCGTCAGCGATTTTTTCCGTCAACGCCTCGGCGCGGAGAGCCTCCTCGATTACGAGGTTCTTCGTTTCCTTCACATTGGCTATCATGCTCGCGAGGAGCGCGTCGTTCTTCGATGGTTCCACCGCTTCGTCGATGTCTTCTTCGAGGAGTTGATTGCTCGACTCGTACATCATCTCCTCGACGATCGACAATATTTCGTTCCATTCTCTGAATTAAAACGGTCTTATTATCGACTCTCCTCTATAAGGCGGAATGATCAATTTAGTGTATTAATTGAAACATTCCCATGGGCATTAGGATCGAAAGGGATACCTGTAATTTGCTCGAGCTTTGTTGTATTCGGTTTTGCCGATGTGAATCTCTCTGTAGACTTCCGATCTCAAGCCGCTCATAGCTTTCTTCTGTCGCTTTTTTCCCCTCTCCAATATCACGTTTCTATCGTCAGCCAGGAGATCCAAGAACGTCGCTATCGCACTCTCGGGATAAACGTCTGACAACTTTTTCATGTCTCCGTCAGTGAGGGGCCTCGTTACGGCCAATTGCCACATCGATTCTGTCGTTACATCCGTACGACCTATACAACACTCGGATCTCGTGTCGAAACAATAAATCTTTTCCTCCATTTCGGCTAGCAGGTTTCGACGTTTTTCCTCTTGCTGCCTGCATCATTGAATTTTTCTGTTTTCGATTAAACATATCCTGTAAATCGTTACAGCCGCTAGGACAAATAATTTATCGTGCAACGTTACGGTTTATTCTTCGAGGAGGAAAAGTTAAACGTACCTGACGACTAGCTTTTGCCGAAGTATCTCCAACAGTCGTAAATCTCGTTGCTCTGGTGACAACTTGAAGAGATGCTTCATTTTTGGGACTTTTCGCAAATCTTGCGCGAGCCTGTTTACGAGAAAACGTACTAATTCGTTTTCACCGGTAACTACACCTTTTATCTCCTCGTCGATCTGTTTCAAGAGTATCTCGTAGTAGGCTATCTCCGACGGATCTCTGCCGCACGGTTCCCCTTGATGATAGCTCAACGTTTTGTACAGTTGAGATATGTCACCTTCGTTGGGATAAGTATGGAAAAATCTTTGAAGTTCATTTGCGCAAGGCCTTCTGAGGACTTGGATATGCACAAATTCTTCCACGCAATTGGATTTACACAATTTTTATCATTTATATGTGTATTTAAAATATTATTTTCTAATTTAAGGATTATTCGTTAATGAAGATACGATCCTTCGAAGGAATCTTGAAACGATATTAAAAAAACGGAAATCACGTTCCTATCAGGTGTTTAATTGTCACCAAGGTTGCTCGGCTCACCGGATACTTTCGTCTCGATATTCCTCATGTAAAAGTCCTCCATTTGACTCTCCGAGGGATGACTGCCCAGAGTATTATTGGTCGCTATTCGATGCAGAGCTCTGACGTGTCGTAATTTGCTACGATTGACCGTGCAAGGAACGACCGTTACGTCGTCCGAATCGTCGTCCTTGTCCATGTTCAATGCCACAACTGCATACGTGCCCCGATCGTTTGGCAAACATCGTATCGCTACGTACGTTCTACCGTCTGCGGATTTCTCCTCGAAATCTTCAGGCTCATCGTCTGTCGGTCAAACGGGACAAAAGAATAATCACAATGATCACGACTAAAATGAAGGCTAATGAGTTTTGTTAAGTTTCAGCTGAATCGTGAAGAAAATTCAATTATTTTTAAGGGAAATTGACAACGCGTTGAAAATTCATTACCCTGTGGTACTTCTTCTCTGGGTGTTGGGCTTTCCGTCGATTCGACGGTATTGAAGATTTGTCTAGCATCCGGGAGTGGACCGTCATCCGGTTGCTTTGAGAAAGGTCCCGTCATTTTTCCCTCTTGAAGATTCATCAAGAAATACGCGAGAAAGGAATTTCTGTTGCGTTTCTGTGATACACCCTGAACTCTCTCGTTGGTTAATTTTGCGAGCCATTGGTCGCACAGTTTCTTGTCCCTCTCGTTGGTCACGTACGGATAATAGGTGTTCGCGAATGATATGAAAAATAGATAATGCTTGTCCAATGTTAACTCCGGGTCTTCCGCCATGCTGCAATCTTGTTCGATCCCTCGACTCGTCATCACCGAATATTAGCTGGCATTTCGACTTCTGGGCTTGCTCTGCAAGATGTTCACTCGATAACCAAAGCCGAGAACGCGTGGTAAAAGAAAATCTCGATTACTGACGTGAAACGTCAATTTTGACAGGACGAGGTTGACAAGTAGCCGATAAAAAAGAGGAATGAGATTGAACAAAAATCGAAGTGTACTTAATTGGGTTATAAAGGTTTCGTTTCATCACAGTAGAGGAAGAATTCCGTGATTTGACTTTACGAATAAAAAAATAATGCACGAATTCCGCGATTATTACCGTTCGAATGCATAATTAAAAGAACATTGTAGAAGTTTTAACGATTCGGAAAAAAAGGTGCGAGTCCAAAAAAAAGAACGATTATATTTGAAATATTTTTCGTGCAGGATTTACGAGCCGGGAAAGGAGAAAGGATTTGGCCAATCGATTTTGCACGATGGGCAGTTAGTCTTTCACACACCACCCTACAGTCTTCAGGACGTATCATTGCAAGATATGTGTCATCCGTCTATATTGTTGAAGACCGGCGTTGAAAGATCGCGATCCGTAATGGACCATAACAAAGACTCAAACGTCGAGGAGGGCGGCAGTACGAGGCTCAGTACAGCATCGGCTAGTCCAATCGCAGCTGCTGGTGAAAGAAAACCATTAGGACGGCGATTCTCATATACTTCAATGCGGTAATACCTGTTGATACTTCTTCTTCTGCATTGTTAACATTCTTATACTTTCAAACACAAAACGGGCATAAGGGACTTATTTTCATCTGCCAAAATTCTGGCTTTCGCTATATCTTTCCAGAGTATTTAAATCGCTCGTGCATTACCTCTGACGCAATAAAAAATTCTATTGTTTAATTTAATTAAAAGGGGAGCGAATATGAAAGATGTACCGTACTCGCGTCTCGTCGACGCCAGTCCCTCGACTCAGTTGCCACAAAAATTGGACTCGGATTCCAAGTTGAACGCCGAAAGGAGCAAATCGATACTGAGCGTGCCGGAGATCGAGACGGGCCCGAAGAGTAGCGCATCCGACTCAAAGCTGGCGGTGGATTATTTCAATGCTGTGGACAACGAATTTTTGCAACAGAGCTGCAGTCCACAGTCGTTACCACTCGTAACGACTGATATGCGGGTGTCGAATACGCCTACCACAGCCAAGAGTGCGGACGGCGTTAATATCTCGGACTCTCATCATTCTCTCTGCACGAGAACGAACTCGGAAGAACGACTGAAGCAAGAAGTAAGAATTATTTTCGTTACACAACAGATATCGTTGGCAAATGATCTTTTTTTCGCTCGAAAATCGCGTGATAGGTTATTGTTGAACATAGAAGAAGAATATTGAGCATTTAACGGTCGTTGACGGTGTTTTCACTTATTTATGTTTTTCCTTTTGATTAATAGGTTCAACGAACGATATCAATGTCATCAGAGAATCATTCAGAGGCGTTTTATTCAGCCGACGAGGATACGAGTCACGGGTTAGGGGGAAGCCGCACCTCGAGCTTGCGTCAATCAATCGTTGGCTCCGGTTCGGTATTGAATCGAAACGACAGCACAAAGAAAAAGTATTCCTCGGATTTGTCAATAGTCGAGAGCACGGCAAACGTGAGTGGTGCCGTTAGTGAAAAAGCCCACACGCTCGAGAGGTCGAAGCCTCTGCCGGCGACGAGTCGTCGAAGTCCGCGGATCGCGAATGGGGGTCATAGGAAAGACGAGCGCGTTAGAGATGACGGAACGCTACACGATTCCTCGGACAGTCATTCGGTGTCGTCCACTAGTTTCATATCAGCCGTTTCGTCCCAGGAGGATATGACTTTCGTCAATCTTCATATGCAAATCAACAAACCCATCGTCGATTCCGCGGTGTTGATGTCTAGTTACATCAGCCATTTGACACAGGTTGACACAAATTTATATCTGGATACGACCAAGAAAATACGTGACGAGGTGTCTCGTGACATTTTTCAATGACAGTGCATTGATTTTTTTTTACGTATCAAAAGTGGTCGTCATTCTTAAAAGACACGGCGATAAAATATATCGAACTATTTGCCTAACATAGTTTTATTCTGTCAGGTCCGTTGCTCAAATTGGGGCCAGTCGTCTTTTCCATCCGCGAGCGACGCCTTTACAACCCCAATGTTTAAGCGAACCGAGGACGGTCGGCTGGTGTACGTGGGCGGCCGATACGTTCCCAAATTCGAAACGATCACAGAAGGCTTCACCTCGCTGAAAATGATCACGCGAAACGATGGTTCGCCGGCGGCAACTTCTTCAAACAAAACGCCGACACATCCGTATCTCTGGGACAACGCAACGTTAATACAGTCGGAAGGTTCGTTCACATATACGATGAAAACGTTCAAACATATCCGACCGGTTTATGGGGTTTATGGGGGAGTAAAATCTAATGCTGACGTCGCTCAGTTCAATCCGTCATTAATTGGAATTGGATGAATCACAAAACATTGATGAAACTTTTTTCGTTTGCAGCTGATGACGACAGCACTGGACGCGATGAGGAGGAATTATTGGCTGTTCAACACGAGACGGGATCGCGCACAACCGTGATCGTCAAATTGAAAGGCGACGTTGACATAATGATTAGCCCAATGGTTCTCGAGTCTCTTCAACGGTTCATCGACGTTATAACGCCGACTCTCGCGACATTGCATCCCCTGACCATTCTCAATCATCTACACAGCGAATGTATCTCGAGGGTAGAGGATGCGAACATACTAAAGCAGGATCAAAGTTTGTCCTACTGGAGTCAAGTTCAAACGAGCTCGAAACGCTCCACCGCCGAACGCAATATCAAGAGCGGTCAAGGTGACGACAAAAGTCAGTGAAACTAAAGAGAAAACGATCAATTAAACGTAACGAGTACTAAACGTTCTATCTTGTTTTATCTTTTTTCGTTTACAGGCAAAATTGCGCTTCAAACAAGCGTCTACGAGGAAAGCATCACGACGCAGATACAGGGAAGCATTATCTTGCCGAAAGTAAGTATCGCAAAGGATATCTACATTTCTTATTGAATTCAGAAAATTTAAAACGTTTTGTAAAGTAAAATTGCGAATTGGACTAGAATTGCATGATCAACAAATAGAACGAATTTCGAGAATGAGATACGAACAGTGACAAGATTCAGGCTTAATATCGTCTTCTTGACGTTAAACTTTCTTGGTCAAAAGCTGACGAAGAATGAAGATATGCAAATTTGACGAAATAACGAGAAAATGTATACGAGACCATCTCGCGTTTACTCCGACTGAATCCAATAGGATCCATTCGGCTTTTCACAATTTTACTTCTAAAAAACCAAAAATAAACTATTTTTCTCCAAAACACGGTTGAAGACATGACAAAAAATTCGTTTATCTGTTTGCAGCTGAATATAACGCTCCTCCAAGCATCGGTGGTTGAGGAAATAATATCTTTCTCCGCTCTCGACAATATACGTGACTTAACGTGCGTCTCTCTTTTCGCGATTTGCTTCGACGATGTGACGGCGCGATTTTATCTTGGCAAACAAGCGCGCGAGGTTGTGCAGACTTTTCACAAACCAACCGTACTGCCCAATCAGAAGAAGGTCAACAAGATTAGTAAAGCGTTCCTGCCAGGACATCAAAGTGCTGCTGTTGTTACGGACATTGGCGGTGGCGAGACCGTTTACATCGAAACGTCAGAGAAGCAGCAGGAAGAAATAATCGTTACTCTTGGCATAGGTGAATCGTTTATTTATTGCACAAGTCAGACAATCTCTCTCGCGTTCACCTGTCGCGTGGTACACCTTCTATATGTCCTTAAGAAGCATAAAAAACCGTTGAATTCTCTGCTATAACCGGAAATAAATTAAACGCGTTTCAACGAAATGTTTACGTTACAGGAAAAATTCATTCGCAACTGCGAAGATTACGGAACGAATCGTCGATCCTGAAAGACGCAGTGATAACGGCAATACCAGCTCATTATTCGAGAGTATTGTTCACTTGCACCCGAATAACGTCACCGTTGAAATGCATCGATTATTATCTCCATCAGCCTACCGACGATAAGGAAAAGACTAACGTAACGTATTCGACTATCTACAATGGATGGCTAGCGAGCGTACAATAATGACACAATAAATAATTATGCTGGCACGTTGCAGAAGCAAAACGGTTCGCCCCAAGCTACGGAAGAATTTACCGCAGGAAGCGGTGAGGACAGGCTCGGTTTTATCATGTTCGAATGCGGCTTGGAGGGCATAAAGTTGAAAGTCGTCAAGAGATCGCAATTTGAGAAAGGCGACAACGGACAGGATTCAAAGAAAGCGGACACCGAGATTTTTTATACCGATAGCGTCAAGAGTCACGATGATCTCGACAATGCTGCTCGTTAGTAAAGTAGAAAATAATTAATGAACCGCTATAAAATTCAAGAATCCCCAAATATCCAATTTTTGTATCGTACCAAGGGATTTTATAGTTCAACGTGATTTGTTCAGCTCCACCGGCAGCGACTACGGAAAATGAGCCGGGCGCGACAAACGGGCCGAGCAATGGACCGATAAACACCAGCGCAACTTGCACCAGCCTCGTCACGAGAGTCTCGAACGGCAATACCGTTTCTTGCGTTATTGAACTGAAAACCGTGTGGTTCAATTTCGCAGCACCACCAAGAACGCCTATTACGAGGAAAATTGACTTCACGAGGCTCGATTGGAATCTTTTGAGCACCGCGTCTCCCGCTATCAACGCTTGGATGAATCCGAGCAATCGATTCGCCATAAGAATCGTTCATATGTTCCGGAGCATGTATCAGAGATCAACCGCCATAGTTGCTTGTCTCATGGCAGAAGCATTGGACGTACAAGCTATTCACATGCCAATAAAGGTATCGATCTTCATACGCCGAATGTCAAATTAGACATTTGCAAAGAATTCAGTACCAAAAAATGTTTCGATAATAATTTGAAGATTCTCTTATATCCCGTGGTTATTTATTGCTCGAAAAAAGTTGAACATTTAATGAAATTAATGAAACAGCGATGTTATTTTTTCACAATATTGCTTCATTCGTTGCTTCGCCATACTCTCATCCTAGTATTCTAACTAAGATGACACAATCCTCGATTTTGCATAATTTCAGAGTCGTTACGGAAGACTGACACCCCTGGCAAAAACTTTGCAAGAAGATCCGTCCTGTCAGTTGTGCAGTATTTTGCAGAACTACGTTTTATTGTCAGATCTCGCCACGATCGCAGCCAATCTCAGAGAAGCCGATCTACCGTTATTGTCAACGCTCCGACAGGTTTGAAGCGTGTTTATACAACTCCCTCGATGAAAACAAAATTGAGGCTATTTTTCCTGTGCACAAAAATAATAGAATCGAAGTTTCAATTCACTGTCCAATGATGGTCGTCGTTCCGTTAACAGAGCGAGACTCCATTATGAATACCTAAAACTTGAAGAAAAAAGTCCCGTTTTCCAGCATTGTCTATCGGGGTACATTTTCCAAAATTGAAGCTGATAATGAGTAAATTATAATATTACACCGTATGATTTCATCAGATTTCTGTATTCGTCACCACGTAATTATCTTTGACACGATTTAACATTTAATTTAACGATTTAACAAGTTTTCTCGCCCCAACGAAAATGTATGAAAATAAAACCTGACGTACCCAGAACTCATCAGCGAAGATTGTTCCCTTAGAAAAATTTGATTGGTATGAAACGTCAGGTTTAATGCATTCTTCTGCTTTCCTTTTTTTCTCAGGGTGTAATAGTGCTGAGTCGACAATGGAAAAATGTTCTCTACACGCCATTACTATTGGAGCACAATTACAAAACGAAACACGTCAAGCCACTAAACGTGACGTTCGCCGTGTCCGATCCTGATGACGTAAGATCACTTTTCATATTTTCTATTCGAGTTCTCCCATTGATGAAAAGAATAAGAAAAAAATAGAAATAAACATTCGCTAAATTTGACACAATGGTGCAGCATTGGTTTCATAAATTTACGTAACTTGTATAATAATTTATTTTTGTTATTAACTCATATACCTCGGTTATGGAGACATCCGTACCTTTATGAAAACCGACAAAAAAACACATAATCCCGTAGGAGTGCTCCGTTCGGTGTCTGAACAAGTACGAGCAAGAAGAGATAATAAGCGATAAAACGAGGAGTAAGAAATTATTTTGTGCAAAATTTATTCACAATTAAAATAAACAATGCATTTGCAATGGGGTGCAATAAAGTTCGCTTTTTTTTTTTTGAAAACGAAATGAAAACACGTGTCGGGGAAAAAATGTACTGGGTACAAGCTAATTCGCACATATTTCTGGGATATCGATCAGCCTCTAGAAACTAGATAAATGTTCATACGTATAAATTGCTGTCACTGTTGTGATTCATTGACAATAGTTATAGCGGCTCACCGTCATTATATCTTTTTTGATGCATCGGGGTAGAAATGTTGTTCGGTGTTTACTTCTCATTAATGCTTTAAACCAATGTGCAACGATTGATCGTGATCTAACAAAACAACGATTTTACGATTAACACCAGGCTCATTTGTCCTATGGTAAAGTGTTTAATGTGAATAATTACATCGCATATTCGTACTGGTCGAAATTGTGCTGCCATACGTTTATTATCATCATTCGGCACTACAAACAAGGAACACGCCTACGTTCGTTTATTTCTGTCTTTCTTTCCATATCCAATGATCTTTCTTTGCAACTTTGTTTTATATTCTCCACGAAAACACTGGTTTATCTCGTTATACGAGTTTGCTTGGTACGACACACGAAGATAGAGTTCGCTTGCTTGATATACGCAGGAAAATTTGCTGACTGACGGTGAGGGTAGCGGTGGAGACGTTGACGATCAAGAAGTTACCGACGAGTGTGCTATGCTGATTCACACCGACCATATGCACAAACAGCCCAAGGGAGCTCAGGACAAAAGTACAGGTAGAGTCGTCGTCGTCATCGTCGTCGTTGGGAACTAAACGAATTTACATCTCAAAACGTTTACGAACATCTCTCTCTCTCTCTCTCGGTTCTGAGAAACAGAAAATATTTATCGATGGGCTTAGTCGCGTTTTACGATGAATAGAAACTAAATAACCTCCGAAAAATTATGAAGATACCACACAAGAAATGAACGGCTGACCAGTCGCGTCATTTCTTCAGACATTTTCGTATGTGGGATTTCCTTATAGTAATCCATATTAAAAATAGTTGTGTTTCTTTTTTAAAACTAAATTACGCATGTTATGGGTTTTTGGTGCCAGAATCATACGGTTTTTCAATACGATTACCGTTCTATCCCGTGAGAACTTCCGTGAAACTCTGTATGCACGTTGTCATTCAATTTGTAATCACCCAATTGCGGTTCCTCGCCTTCTTTCAATCCCTATACATACGAGTCATAGAACATCGGAATATTATCATTAAATAGGATACAACAGCCCCTTTGACGAATAGTGAAAGCTCAGAGCTAATGTTCATCGATTTATCGTTTCGAATAAGCCATCTAGTCCCCAAACACCGCGTTAGATTGCTTTATTAATTTTCACGTCATCTCGATCACGTTCATCGTTTTCCGTTTGATCTTTGGATTATTAAGGCAATATCTCTTCTACACATATTTCTTCAACGCAGGTGTGACCGATAAAACCTAACCCTCCAAAGTTTGATGAATTTCGCTACTGCTTCGTTCATTTGCAAATAACAATTTAAACAATCGAGCCTAATTTCTGTCGGACAATTTAACCGAAATTTTATTGTTCAGACAAGTGAATTAATCGTTTTTCGTCAAATGCCAAGTTACATCTGTTCAAAATCTTGGAAACGGCGTAAACAAGATTCGCTGAAACTTAGAATTTGAACTCACATGTAGAAATTATATTCGAAGGAAATCAGTATTCGTAGTATCTCCAAAAATAACACTAGCATTATTCCTTAGCGGTAATATTTAAGTTTCATTAACCCAATTTGTCGAAATGACGTGGAAATTGAAATTGATGTGGGTAGACACGTTTTGTTTGGCCTGGGCTGAGATAAATTGATTGGACAATTGCGAACATCCCGAGAGAAAGCTACTTTATTTTTGCTTCAGAACACAGTGCGTCGCTTATAGATCAGCTTTGGTGGCATTGCTCCACGTTATACTACAACGATCATTAGTATCGTTCGAAAAACCACTAGTATCCTTCACATAAGCACCATTACCTAGCTCGTCTTCGTCGAGACATTTTTTTATCGTAACACGACGTTTTTTGATTCATGTTCTCATTCGTGCCAATAACATTAGTCCGCTTGTATTTTATTCAAGATATGCTATAAAAAATATAAATATATATTTATATATATATATATATATATATATATATATAATCTTGGCCAAAAGTATTAGGCACCCTACAATTTCTCGATCCAAACGAAAAATCGTAAACCAATTTACCAAATGGCGCCTTAAAGAATCCAAAGCCAGCTTTATTGCTTCATCATTTTTATTTTTGCGATCTTCTTTGTAGGCGGTGTAAAAATAAATCGCAAAAATAAAAATGAAGCTGGCTTGGTCATCTTTTACGCCATTTTACAAAATTGGTGTACAATTTTTTGTTGCTGAGATATTCGATTTTTGTCCGGATATAAAAAAATGCCAGAGTGCCTAATACTTTTGGCAAAGGATGTATACACATGTCTGTACGAATATGCTGGTATATTCTGTTGCTCACAATTGCACAAGACGGCGAGTATTTCACTATAAAAAGAAAACTCTTTCTGTGAGGAGCCAAGTGTTTTTTCGAATTTACAGTGGACTCATCGATCGAATATGAAATCTGACGGATGCAGGAAAAGGGACATTTTTTGATCTGTCGAAATTCTTAGATATTTTTTAAAATTAATTCACACGTGACACGACTGAATTTTTCGTAACGAGCATCTTTCACTTCGTACCTTACATTATCCCCCCCCCCTCTCTCGCTCTCTTTTTCTTTTTCTTCATCTTTTCTTCATGAATTCTTACCACACACGTATACACGTGTGGCGCTTTTTGCCAATTTAACATTGGGTATTAGGCATTTGTCTCGATTTTGTAACTCTGTCGAATTTGACTGAAAACTAAAAATCGTTGGTAGAATATTGACCTAAAAACAATACGTTTGTTGGCTTGGATTTGGGAAATATAATGGCAGGAATGTGTGGTGACGGTTTGACGGTACCGGTGAGTTCTCCACGTGGTCGCGAAACAACACCCCTCGCGACACCGGTTATAACCGGCCCGGACTCATTGACATCTCCATCGCCACCGACCAACACAGCGAAACGTGGGAGATCTCTTCAACCCACGCAAGTACCCGTTAGTACGAGGGCGAGTATCGTCTTTCCTTTGCTAACTAGCGGTGGCCTTTTCAATCAGCCACGGGAACCCAACAACATAAGTAAGTCGTGTTGAACGCGAGCCTACGAACAAACAAACAAAACGGAAAACCATAAACAACGAAACGCCCGAAACGAAGTAACCTCGTCGAGGTTCACGCGTCGTGTTTCCTTCTTTTTATTTTATTTTTGTTTCCGTAGTTTTTTCGTTCTCGATGGAACACAGGTCCCCTTGCATGAATGACGACTATTTTGATAAACTTCGTAGGTATTCCCATTGTGAAGATTTATGGCGAATCACAGGAATGAGCACACTGGGCGGTCGTTGCGTCATCAATGCTTTGGGATAACTAGTGCTTTGCTTTACTCATTTTTTTAAAAATACGTTATAATTGATATTTTCAATCGTATCGTTCGCTTCGAAATGCTGTAAATATCAAGGAAAAAGTCTGTAGACGTTGAATAAGTGAAATCGATCGATCGAAGAGAGAGGCTCGAGAACGATTTCTTTGCTGTACTTGTGCGCGAGTTGTTCGAAGCGACTTCATGCATGCATCGCATTTGAGACTGTCTTATCGATCGCGAAAAATGTTCTCCTCGACTCTTTTCTTTCGATACGTTGACGAGTTTGGAACAATCTCTGAAACTCGTTCGAGAGCACTATAGATTGTAGAAAAAATATGTATACGAAAGTACAAAAATCGACGATGGAAGATTTCTCGTAATTCCAGAATTTCTCTTCACCGATCGCTTTCGTGTGATTTTCTGTTCCTTTCGAAATCGCCGATTTTTGCACTAAACGTAGTAATTTTGAATTTATAATCAAGGAATCATTAACGAATAAAATTTCGTTCGCTAGGCTATGGGACGTTGAAGGAAGAAAAAACGCCGCAGATTCACGTGTCCCATTCGCATCAACTCGGCTCAAATCCGAGCATATATTCTGGCATTGCCGGACACGGTAGTCAACACAGCATAGGCAGTATGGAACAAATTACCTCGCCAACGGTACAGAGCTCTAACAGACCCGTGAATACGAGCGAAGATCTGTATAGCTGGATGGCCAAACAGCAGGAGTTTATCAAAGATACGGACAAGGGAAATTTGAAAGGAAATTGGGTTGGTATCTAAAACGCCATGAATTTCAAGCCATTACTATTTGTGTCCCTAAACCGTAACATTTGTAAAGAATTTTTACAGCAATTTGTAACTTCCTCAGGTCTTTCGCGCCGAACAAAAAACGGTCAAGGTATCATCAACTTATTGGTCAAATCCCTGCTATATATAATCCTAATTTGATTATTGTATATCAAATTGTATATAGACATTCCAACTTGTATATTGGTTCCAATTTGATTTTTACACTCGATTGTGTAAGTCCGCTTTGCATCCCGAGCCTGTTGAAAGACGTATCGTGCAGTACAAAAGTTTAGACTTATGAAGAGACGCAGTTATTAGAGTGCGTTTGCTCGAACGTAGAACGAAAAGGCGAGAGGGGCAGGAGAGAACAAAAGTTGGTAAAACACACGATACACAACGATGTTTCGTTTATTCCAGGATTCGAAAATAAATACCATGACGACTGAAGACACGGAAGATTCCGATATCCAGAGTGGCACTTATCTCTATCCTATGAAAGATTCTTTGCGATTATTGGATGCGCATCTGATTTTCGAGCCACTCCTATCGTCCCTCTCGGTGATGCCTCAACAAATGCTCTCAGCGATCGGTTCCGGAAACGTCAACAACGTATCATCCCTCGATTCTCTTGGCTCAAACTTGTCACTGGTCGGAACAATGGAAACGATGAGGATCGACATAGTCGTTAGTGAATACGGAAAATTAACCGACAAGAAGAAAGGTAAAAGCTTTTGTCTTAGATGGACGATAAAAATCATCATCTGAACATCACACTCAATAAAAAATCGTTCGTTTATTTTCATCCGCAGCCAATAACAAATATCAAAACCGTAAGGGTGGCAAATTTTATCTCGATATACCGCCCGAGACGCCCGCATTTTTGTGCGAAAAAATTGGCATCGACATTGACGTAAAGAAAATGGCGGATATGACGGTAGACGAGATGATACAGAGGCAGAACGTACTCTACATCTCCCGTGGTCAATTGAAGAAACACACCAGTACTGTCGTCAATTTTAGCTTAAATATACGTTACATAAGCCAGCAAGTTAATATGCCATTGCTGAGACTCCTCCATCAGATCAGCAACATGTATCAGAATGTTAAGGAGACGCAAATGGAGTTCAAAGAGCAGCAACCCGAGGGTAAACGGACGACGAATCTCGCCGAAAACGACCCTGTGATGAAGAACGGTTCATCGTCCAGTTAGTGCATTATTATTATTATTATTATTATTATTATAGTTGCCTCAGTCACGAACAAACCTACCTCAATCTATCTATCGTATAACGTTGAAGAACGCCGCATCATCTTAACCTTCGTCATGTATTTATTTCGCGCAGCTTCCGATCTGCAGGACCAACTTCTACTGGGTGGTAAAAAAATGGAAGAGCCGCTACTGCGGAATAATTTGGATCCGAGCCAGCCGAAAGTAATATCACCCTCAGCGAGTATACGTTCAAGGCCTCAGAGTTTCGCACAAAAGCTTCGCAGCACCGGCAAGAGCGTAAAAGGTTACATAAATTTGAGCGAGGGTGTTATTACGCCGAATTTTGGGGCTAGCCCGAGCGGCTCGGGCTTGGACAAGTACAGTGTCCAGTCGGACAAATGCAAGGACAACGCTGCGATAACCCCGCGATGCTGGAAAACCATTTATTATCTCCTTGATCTTTACGCAACGAAGCCCGAGACTAAAACGATCACTCATCGATTCTCAATACCGGCCGACGCTTCGGAGCACTACAAGGCCTCGAGGAAATACGAAAATCTCCACGAGACGAAGGAACCCGATGTCGAGAAAGCTTTGAACGCTGATAGCAGCTCTACACCTGTACCACCTCCCAGAGAATTGAGTGAGTTCTTAAAACCAAAAATTGACAAGGAGAGAATCGATTGTTCCATTCGTTTAATCGATTGTTGCATCCACAGATGTAGTGACCGGCGAGCGGACTCGGTTGATAATTTTCGGTGTCGCGAGAATACACAGAACGAGGTTACTCGCAACTCTAAGCGGTTTGAAACTCGAAGCCGAGATAACCAGTTTGCACGCCAGTCTCACGTGCCGGAAGAAATCTCGTCCGGCGAGCCTCGAGTGCAGCCTCACCGGACAAATCGGTCGTACCATGATCGTACTCCTCGAGGGTGTTGCGCCGAATCAGCAAACCGTAGTCAAAGTCACCGTCGGAAAGTCGCAGGCCCTCTATTCGAGCGTAACGAGACGCCAGAAGGACAAAAATAGCGGTCTGTTGACCGTTGGCGCCGTCAACATTGACATACCTCAACATCCTGTTGCCCTTCACGGAATGATGACGAGAGGCAGCAAGCAACTGTCATCTACGTTGCAGGTAAATTGCGAATAATCGATTATTCATCATTGAAACGGAAAATCTCCCAGTGGATACGGTTTATCGATTGATCGACAGCTTTCTATAAATAAAATATTCGCTGACTCGTCGTTGTAACGTGCTGTTGAAAATACGATTCGAAGGAATTACGAGTGACGAGAACTTCGTCGAGATTGTCACGGGGACAGCAACAGGAGGAAGTGGATGGTGCACCAGGAAGCCCCCATCACTATCAACCCGCACCAACCGTCAACATAGAAAAACCTCAGCCCGTCTCGGGACTTCTCGAGCCAATCGTTATGCAGTTTCACATCATACTTCAGAGTCTGAGTATAACCGCCGCTCTATTGCCGTCCCTTCAGGCCCAGTACAAGATGGACCAGGTCAACAGTTCTGGTATAACCGGTAGCAAAGCAAAATTCACAATTGACCTGCCGCGTCATAGCTTGAGCTTCACGACGAAGCTCCAAGTGACCGAAGCTAATTTGCCGTCCGAAGCGAGCATCGAACTGCCCAAAGTACACGTATCTGCAGAGTACATACAGGACGGGAACAGCAGCTTGAACGAGAGTAAAATTGCGGGTAAATCTATCGTTCACTCTTATCTCCCTGTGCGTACTGATTTTTTTGGCTTGTTTGAGTTTTCTTGGGTTTGTTCCGATTTGCATTTGGATTTGAGTTTGTTCAGATTCGCTTTTCTTAGAATTTGTTTGTGTGTTTTTGGGTTTGTTTAGGTGTGTTTGCGTTTGTTCGTACATTAGCGTATATAATCGGGTCGTCATTTTGATGAAACATGAACGGATCATAATTGACATATCCAATAAGATTCAACTCTTTGAATATCCTTTCAGACGGCGTAGTACTACGTCAGGGAAGTTATCTCAGCGCTACAGCGGACATCGGTGTATTCGAACATTCCTTAACCACGGATCTCCTCAATCATTTGGTATTCGTTCAAAAAGTATTCATGAAAGAGGTCAACGAGGTCGTGCAGAAGGTTTACGGTGGTGAGAAACCTGTGCCGCTGTGGCTCGAAGACGAGGAACCTACGAGTTCAAGCCTTAAGAGAATTCTGTTTTCCTTAATTATACGCATCAAGGTGAACCATCCCTTCTATTTGCAATCTATTTGAAAATCCTGCTATTCCACCGCCATGCCTGTAAACTGTTTTCCTTTCTGCGACTTTCTACTTTAAAGGATGTAACAGTTAATATCGACACACCGAAAATTACCATTAGAAAAATCTCATCCGCAAAACTATTCGTGTTTCCGTTTCCAGAGAATTCAATTGACTGCAACGACACCAACGAATTCAGCAGTACGTTTGGAAACCGGAGCTGTGGAATTTCAACTGTCGAATCGTGTGCAAAACGTGTCAGGAGCGACCCAGCCCAATCCGTACATGAAATTGTTCGGGAAAGCTCAAGTCGACATAAATCTGTCACTCGGACAATTGCTGAAGAATATTATGTTCGAAGAGGCCGAGCCGGAGTTCCAACAGTTTGCGTTTTTCAACACGCGAATTGGCTTGCGCAATGCATTTCAGGAAGAAATGGTGCAAGGAGACGACAAAGAAGTTGTCCTCATTACTCTCAAACGTCCATTGATATACATTCAACCAATGGCCGTGGATAAAGCCATTCTCGTTTGGTTGAATTACAAAAACGCTTATGAATACTGGAACGAGAAACGAGCCAATTTGAACAAAGAAGTTTTGACCGCTACGCAACAAGTATTCGAGAAAGTTCCCTTCGGACAATTGACGAGTCAACTCAGTGCTCCACACTTGGGCACCTTGTTTCTCCAACTCACTATCGATGATATCGGGATTTGCGTACCCCTCAATCCATTACCGCCAACCAGTTGGGGCCTTAGTCGTGGATTGTACGACAGCGAATCGCGTGGTGCGGTTGTAATCACACTCGAGAATACCAGCATTTCAGCCTGCAGCAGTGGAAGTCTCGTCAGCAAAGGAAGGTCGGTTCATCGCTGAATGATTAATTCGAAAAAGAAATTTAACCTCTCCATTATCCAATCCTCGGATCTGGGATATTCTGGGATATTCAATATCTGTTTTAATCATTGACTACAGGTTTGTTGGACTATGTCTGAGATTCGCCGAAGATTTCGAAACGTCGTTGGATGATTGGAAACCTGACATGTCGGACAGTAGTATAATGAATTTATGCGTCGTTTCGGAAGGAACCTATGAAGTGTGCAGTCGAACCGTAGCTCAGAAACAGGACAAATCAGGTAATCGTCTATCTGATAATTAGGGGAGAGTGTTTCGGAACGGCGATTTTATAAAATTCTATTTTCGCAGATAATGCCAAGTGGTTGTTGAACGTTCAATGGCAGATGGAGGGCGTCGATATTCACCTTGACGTGAGCGTGGGACAACAATTGTCCGCACTTGGACACACTTTGACGATGCTAACCGGATCCGAGGAAGACGACGCGAACGCGTCCGCCGATTATGACAGCGACGACGCCGATCAGCCTGACAACGGCACTAGTCAGGTTAAGAAAAAAGTATGGTTTCCTTTTTTTTTCGTTCTTCCTTTTATGTCTACGTTTGTGCAATCCTGTGAATCGTCTGCGTGCTGGTAAAGTATTCCTGAATGAATCTGCACATTTAATATTTTCCGTTTTTGCGAACATTAATGCATGCGTTCTTTCAGTCAATCCGTTTATTATTTTACGACACTGTTATTATTATCTATGATTAGTCAACGGGCTATTGTCTATTTATCATAACGGACTCTTGTATTTCATTAACAGGAAAGCATCTTGATTAAAAAATCGAAAAATTGGACGGATAGTTTGCCCGCATTCGTTTTCGACTCATCATTGGACGCGAAGAAACGCTCGAAGCTAATAGAGAAAGAGATGAACGAGCAAGCTAAAATAATAAACGATCTGAGGTCTTTGGGCGCATCGCACGGTACGATCGAGCAAGAAATGAAGAGATTGCACGAACTCGAGGCAATGGTTTTCAAAGACTTCCGAAGGTACACGACCCTCCGCGTATAAAGTGGTCGTTTTCATACCCACAAATAAAACTCACGATGTATCAAATGTTTATTCCTTTATCGTAGGGACATGATACAGAAATTGCGAAGGCAGTCGGTGAAAGCTTCCGGTATCAAGGGAAAACTTGGATTAGGCAGCAAAACGAATGCTTATCATTCTCGATCGTTCATCGTTCCCTCACCAACCCCCGAACATCAGCTGGAAAGTCCGGAGGACATGAACGCAGAAATAAACTCGGCAAATTCAGCGAGTTTTGAGAGCAGTCCGAGAAGCGGTCCCAGCCGGTATAAAACTGTTTTTGTTTTTCAATTTTGATTCCCTCACAATGAAGAGTATTGTTGACTTGCCTCGAGAAAAGCACTTCGAAAGAATGACACTTGTTTACGCAAACGAATTAAAAATGTGTTCATAATGTAATTATTCAAAAGCAATCTATTATTTTATTATCATTTTTTTTTTTGCAATTTTCACTCCGTCACGGTCAAAACGAAATTGCCTTGCGTGTATGAAAACTGGGAAAAGACTATGTCACGTAGATCACGAGAACTGCATTTTTAGCTTTATTTATTGATCACAGCTCGGCATCGTTGCGAGTACGAGGACTCGGAGGACCGAGAGTGACTTTCAGCGATACCCAAACGATGTGCCGACAATCGTCTTTGCCGAGTGCCGGGTCAGAACTCAGTCTGCCGGAAGGCGAATTGGAATGGCCGGAAGCAATTGAAATCGAAGGCGAGCAAGTTGAACTGAGAAAGAAACACCGAGACACCAGTTGTGCTTCGAGCTACGACAGCATGGAAGGAAGGTAACTAAAATACGAAACGGCAAACATGAATAGATCAGAATAATTATTGTACGATATTTTCAAAAGTTCATTGCAACCCACGAGTGTTATCCACCCCGTGCATATAGCCAATAACACATAAATTATTCTATATAAATATCGCCAAGAGCACGCTTAAAATAAACTATTTTCATGAATTTTTAATGAGATCATGAATAAAGATATTGATGTCGGGTTTATTACGCTCAATAAATACACTCTTGAAATACATTTTTTAAAATTTAGTACCGAATTGGACCAAAAATAAAGAAAAAACGGCTCGAAGTTTTCTTTTACTGCAAAATATTGATTTCGCCTGAATCTATATAGATGATATAAAAATAATGTAACGAGTTTGTTTTTTTTCCCGAAATTGCAAACAGTGCACCGCTTCTTGACTCTTATGGACGGGAGCAAACATCGGCGACATCCTCGCCTCACATGGCGTTTCAAAAGCCTCAAGAACCGAACATCGACTTCGAACTTGACGTCAAAGTTCTTATAAACAGTGGCAAGTGTGTGTTACACACAAAAGATCCGGGACGTGAAGATGAGCTGAAAATGTACACGTACATATATGACATTTGTAGAGAGACTATAATTATATTTTTTTGCGCCAACCGATGGACCGAACTAACTTTCCATTTTTTCATCAGAATGAGTAGAATGAAGAAGGAACGTTCGTGCTCTGGTGGGACCTTCGAGTTTCAGCCGAGTAGCCCAAGTAGCAGCAGAAAATACCTGAGCAGCAAGGAAAAATCGTCGAGCACGAGCGCCTCGCGTTTACGTTATCTTCAACATTCAAACGTGCCACTTGTCGACCTGACGATCTTCCACATACCGGGACTCGACGTTAAGGTACAACAGAAAAAAAAACACGTTAATGCTATTCAATAATTTTTTATTATTGTAGGAAACAGAAAGTAGCATCGGCGTAATTTTCGTAAATTAATTTTTATAAAATTTGTTAATCCATCATATTTTATGCTAAAGTCATAAATCCATTTTCAATGTTGTACACTCAGGTGCACTACGAGTCCAAAACGTTACCGGAAGAATCGATTTCGCCGCGTATGTCAACCGACAACAATCTACTGAATCCAATGTCAATGAATCTTCGTAAATCGAGCACGAAGAAGGCCAGTTTGTTCGCTTGGATGACGCTCCAGAGCATACCGGAGGAAACTATAATAAGTCCACATATATTAGAATTTTTCGAGCAAACTTTGGAACCGATACCCAGTAAAACGAACTTTCATGGTGGCGGACAAACGAATACAGTGTTTCCCATGGAAAGTACAGAAACGTCGTCATGGGCCGCCACGGCTGCGAGTGGAAACTACGTTTACGCAAGCTTCCCCGTCGACGTTATCGTTTACTTTCACATGCAACCATCCACGTTTAGGTAAGCTCAGTCATTCGAGTTTGTAAAAGGGTGATTGTTTGTTAGCTTCATCAGACATTTTTACAATCCACGATGGTAAATTCAATCGAACCCAAACAAACATGTTTTTTCTTTCAACGAAGATTCTCCTGTCTCCCGGTATCTCGGGTGGAGTGCATGCTCCAATTGCCGTCGCTCGACATCGTTTTCTCGTCGAAACGAGCCGAGGAAGAACTGACGGAATTTCGGGAGTTGAAAGCACCGTCGGTACAGTCGACCGGTAAGGAGAGTGGTTCGGCGATCGGTGGTCTCTCCGTCACCGGCTGCTTGGCCGATTTTTCCGTCTACATATTTCATCCGTACGGTGGCGGAAAGAAATCTGGACTAAAGGAGGCCCAGTGGTCACCGTTGTCGGACAGCGAGCGAAAAGATTCGCTTAGCATAAACGTCGAGTTCGTCAAGTTTCACCTTTCGCGTAGTCGTAAATTAAATTTCCAGAGTGAGCAGCTGAAAAAGGGGGCGGACACGAGCCGCGCCGTTATCAGATTTTCCAGTAAGCCAATTGAAAACTTTATTTTCCAGCGGCAACACAAAATTATTTTTATAATCTTCTTAATCAACGCTTCGTTCGCAGCAATAATCGATATTGGGTCAGCCTCGTTCAAGTACGACATGCGACGCTTGACGGAAATTTTGGCATTCCCGAAAGCCTGGTATCGTCGTAGCATCGTCAGACGTTTGTTTCTGGGTGATTTGAGCTCGGGACTTGCATATTCTGAGGACGATTGTACACCCCCGCTCAATCAAGAAGAGGCGGTTATGGGGAGTTCGCTGTCGAAGCATTACGAGCGACACGGCACAGAGATGCTCTCGAAAAGTGCACCGGAAAGAAGTCCCACGTTGAACAGAGACAAATTAAGGCTGAGCTTGGAAAGCGATATGCCTAGGCAAACTCGATTGAAAGGTTTTTTCTTCCTTCTTTACCCTCTATTGATGACGGAAACAAAAACGGAAGTTCATTTTCACATTTATCACTTCGGTTATCTGATCCAGATATAGGACGTGGCTGGAGTTTTACCTCGGAGAAACAAATGGCTTCGGAAGTCAAAGTGCGAGAATCCACGGCTTGGGAAACGCTCGTTCTTTTTGCCGTGAATTTTACGCGTCTAAACGTTCACATGAACATGGGGAACGTTATGGGGAACGTTGTGTGGATGACGAAAGATTTTCGTTCCGACGGTAGACTATCGATCGGTAGTACAGGACACAAAAATTTGTACATCGGCATCGGGCTTGGAGGCTCGAGTCTCGACGCGAAAAGTGGAATTGTTGGCGGCACAATCGAGCTCAGCAAAATCGACACCTACAGTACGTACTTCATGTCGTATCCCAGGGTTCTATGGATTTTTTTCACATAGCATATGAACTTGACGATATTTTGATCTACGACAATCATCTTCAGTACATATCCGCGAGGAACCCGGCACCGAACCCGATCATACTCTAGGCCTGAAACTTTTCGCCCTCGAGTTACGTTTGGATTACATGGGAACGAGTGTTCTAATGTCGAGGGTTTCGTCGCTTGACGTGACGTTGCGCGATGAGTGGAAAATCAATCGTAACAACAGCGGCGATGCCTTCATGCCGACGAGACGACCGGCTATAATATTTATGCATGGCGACCTCAGCTGGGACCAACTACAAATCATGATAAGCAAATCTACAACCGCCGATTTGCTAAAAATGTTCTACAAACTCGACGAATTCTTCAGCCAACAGTTCAAGAGCAGTAAGAGGGTTTTCAGTTCTCTTCAGCCGAGGCATCCACGTGCCAGCAATAGTAGCTTCAAGAAGAAGCAGCAGAAGAAGAGATCGACTATGGAAGGTATATTTATTGCCGTAGAAGGTATATAAAGTTAAAATTAGTGCAATTGTAACTAAATTGCATTTGATAATGCTCGTCACGACCTGTTCGCCAAAAAAGTGGCAACGAGATTTTCCAAAAGAAACTCCATTTAACTTCAAGTATAAAATTCTGCTGTCAGCAACGGACTCGAGGTATCGATGATGTGAAATGCACCACTGATGATGCTAAAGCTTTAGCAAAAATATTAAAAATCGAAATATTTCGGAAAATCGGGAATAATATTTAATTATAATTAACTGTTAGTTTTTTCAAAGCTATACCATACCGCGTATTATGGCCCAAGAATAAAAAAGCAAAAAAGTCTACAGTATTCATAGGGAAAATAAAAATTGCCGCAACTTCATCTTTAATTGTTACTTTCGCCGAGAGCGGTTGCAGAGTCATCCTGATTAATACTACATTTTTCAGGGCCGTGGACTCTGAATCAAACGGCGATATCGGACGCCCGTCATCACCGACATTGGCAGCGCGTTTTGGCTCAAGTTGCCGGTTTGCAATTGGGTAGTTTGAAATTTGCGTTACCGACTACCGGCACGGTTCTCGGCGGTACCATGGAATTGCACGGTTGCAACATAAGTCTTGCTTGCTTCCACGGTATCAACTTCAAGAGCAAAAGTTGGGCGCTTTTCTCACTGAAGGAACCGTGCATCAGCTTCGCAACCGAGGCCCAAGAAATACCAAGCGTTGAATGTAAGTTACAAAGATTGTCCGATTCTCGCTATTGATCTCTCCTAAGATTCTTAATGTTTTTCGTTAAAATGCAGCTTTTGTCGTGCATACGTCTTCCCGATAAAGTTATTTATTGAAGAACAATTGAAATTCTAGCGCCGAACACTTGCGATGTTCACGTGGTCCAAACGCTGACGATAAGCCTTGGCCAACAACAGGAACAACACGCCAGGCATCATTCGATGGCGACTGTGTGTCGCTTGAGTCGAAGTCATATTTTTCCACCACAATTCAAAACTCTGCAGGAATGGTTCCATTACGCATTCGCCAATAGCGAGATCGATGGTAATTCCGCATTTGTATACTCGCGAATGTACTATCATTGCCTTTTCATCATTGCTAATCGTCGTATGAGCACTATGGCGGGTATTTCATTGATCCATTATTTTTTTTTTCGAAGTTGACCGGTTTCCGAGCGTGGAGCGTGATCGAATGGACACCGCGTGCGACGGTCCAGGCGCTAGTCGAGGCAGAAGTACTTCCGCTACGTCGGGAAAACTCCAGGATCATTCCCACACGAGAGAGGTTATTTTTGCGTTGCCGTCATTGCAGTTACATCTCAAAACGGAACATCTTCAAACAGCCAAAACACCCGACGTGATAGGTACGTTGAGTCGAACATACTTTCGCGTTGATAAAGCAGTAATCTGGTGATGTAATTCGAGTTAAATGTATCGATAACGTTTTCGATTGAAGACCGAGTTCGCCCATCGAATTATTAAAATGTCAATGATAAACCATTAACTTTCATTGCGACGTTCAATTAATATCCAAGTTAAACCGCATATGGAACTAAGTAATATAAAACTTTGAGTATGATATATCGGACAATAATATTGGCCGATATTTGTCTATAACGATTGTGTTGTGATAATAGAGGAATGGGTATTTCTTGTTGTTGTCCGCAAAGAGGCGCTCCGATGGATTCCCCTCTATCCTGAATACAATCAATTGAGCAATTTATCGATCAAATTAATTATTAATGAAAATAATACATGGGACATTGTTTTTAAACTATGAATTTCAATGTTGCATCTAGTACTGTTACTGGAATTTACTGTTCATATGAATGTCTAATGTATTCATTGCTATCTGCCCTTTACTTCTGCAACGTTTGTGTCTTTTAATTAGTACCAAAATAATGTTCTCAGCAACTTGTGAAACAAACGAAATTATTGTTTGGCTAAGTAATTGTTTATACCTGGTTAATTTAGTGTTGCTGAACTGAAAGTAAGAAACTGATACTTTAATCAAGATTAGATTTATTTCGATTGCTTTTTTGTTTATTTAATTCATACTTCGATCGATCTTCTATGCTTCGACCTTGTGGTTGAATTTACGAGAGCACTTTGAATTCTTGCGAATGTCTCATAACGGTATTCCACGTCTTCCCGTATAGTATTCTTCAATTCTCTTCTCTGTCCCATTTTTTTAGGCCTGCCTAAACATATTTTATATAGTAAGTACAAAAGTGACAGCGTTTTTTTCGTCTTTTCCCTTTTTTAATATGATTAGAAAATCTTTTTTCCCGTTCTTCGTAGTTTGAGATATCTCGTTTTGGCTGCCGGTGTAAAAAAAGAAAAGAACGAAAAAAAAGAAACAATTTTTTAGCTCGGATGCATGTGAAATAGCTCCGTAGAATGAATCCGTGATAAATGGTAATTGTCCATTCCGTTGTTTGTTATTTCCTAGGTGAGAAACCGCTGGTCGAATGCAGCTTCATTACGGAATTCGAGGACCACATCTTCGTCACTGTTGACGCCGAGGCATTTTTCTTTTTGCACGATCTCATTACGTCGTACGTCAAGGAAAAAGAAAGAGTGGTAAACAAAAAAAAAAAGAAATTGAAACCGAATGTGTAACATTCCCTAGAATGCCGAAAAAAAATGCAATCTTGTGTTTATTTGTTAGCACGCGATGCAAAATTTCGGTGCAAGAGCTCACAGTCCGGATCCTCAGGACAAGAGGGGACCCAACACATCAACGGCATCGGGCGGCAATACGAGTGGTATTTCCGAGGATGACAGAAAGAGAAAACAATTTGACCCGGCCGAGATGTTTATCAAGGATTGGCGATCATACAGGTGCAAAACGTGGCATTTGGAGCCGACCGTGAGGTACAATCAATTATTTCTTCTCCCGTATAATCATTTTTAAATCCACCTTGAAACGCGTTTCTAGCCACAATGACTGAATAATTTCATTTCTCGATTTCAGATTACTATCTTGGGCCGGCCAGAGCATAGAGCCTTATGGTATAGATTACATTCTTCAGAAATTAGGTTTTTCCCACGCTCGTACGACGATACCGAAATGGACACAGCGCGGCTTTATGGATCCACTGGACAAAGTCCTGGCTGTTCTTATGTTAAGAATGGTTTTGGCTGTCCGCGAAGAGCCCCAAGACGAAAAAGAGTACCGACGCGAGAAATGAACGACTTGCAGTGATCCTTAACGTGAAGTTGAACGCGAAAACACTTTCGTCACTGCGAATGAGCGATGCGACTTTTTTTTTCCGTGGTGGAACTGTTTGTTTTATTTGCGGTGACGCGTTCTATTCGCCAAGCAACGATGCAAATGTGTATAGTCAAATAAAGAATATACATATACATACACACCGACATAAACACACACACACACACACACACACTTATACATATGAATGTACTGTACTGATTGCGCGCGTGCGCATGAAATCAGTTCACCTTTAGATGGCATTAATTATATATCGAGGAAAAACGCTGGGGATCAGTTTCAATTAACGAGAGTTTGATTACTCGAGAAGTGATCCTTCATTGTTCATCAATATCCCCGAAAAGTTAATGTATGAAATAAGTACGTGGATTATTTAGAAATTTCATACCGGACACAAAAGATTTTAGGAATAATTTGTAAAGAGTGTAGACACGAGATCAACGTATGTAGTGGATAATTTGTGCGAAAATCGAGAACGGTATAATTAAGTGCGATCCGTCTTTACGTTACTTGAAAGGAAATAGTGAGAAAACCCACGATTGTCAATGGAAACATAGCGAAGAAAGGTGTATGCCGAAACATCGATTATCATTGTACAGTCTTTTTTTTGACCTTCTTAAGCTTCAATTACGCTAATTTTGTACCTATGCGCGTTTCGAGCAGAATTATCCGCACGTCTCGATCATAACTTATCGACGCATAATAACCGTATCACATAAGTCCGGTAATATGATATACATTTTTGTACGCGGATACGTAGAAATTTCGAGAAACTCGAGTTTAGCGTTTCGCTTGTAAATCGTTCCTTTGAATGTCATACCCATTTCTGTCCCGTCAAGGTTTGTCGTATCCTTTCATAATCTCTTCTCCTTTCTATCTTTCCATTCATTAGTTTTCCTCTTTTTTGTCATTGCGAATCGTCCCGTTGTGTCGGACAACGAAAGTTTCTTTCCGCCTCGGCTCACTCTCCCTACACGAGAAACGCTTGATGCGCTTGAAAATATTCCCCGATAAGGGATCTGCGTGGAGACTAAAGACAAAAACCGAACGTTCGGAAACAGTCCGTCGCTTATCGATCTAAAAAATGTATAAATTGTAATGTCGATACTTATTTATAATAGCGATTCGAACGTGCGCGCTCTTTTTCTATATGAATGTTTCTTATTTATTTCTGTGAGTGGATAATCACCGTGATCGTCGCGATTGCGAAAATGATAGGAAGAAGAAAAATAAGCTGTCAACGAATGTTCGAATGCAACGTATTTTGTTTTCGTCATTCGCGCTGAAGCAATGATTTCTCACAAAAAACTGGAGGAATGTAATATTGTGAAAATTGAAATTGCAATTATCGTCAATTAATTAATTTTCAATTATTTCTGTGATTAATTGATCACCGTGATTACCGCGATTACGAGTGTAATAGGAAAATTTGTTAATAAATATTATATTCGAATAAAGTTCCGTTCTCGTTAATGAGTCCCGAACTATAGTTATTTTTCACAGAAACAACAAAAAAGGAAGATGACACGTGGATATTAGGATTATACTACGTGACCGACGAACATTTATGACAATTTGATATGTAACTTTCCTCATTACTGCAATTCCAATTTTTTTGTGCAGAAAATGAAAATTAATGAACATTATTTTCGAATCTTCCCGCCTATAGCATGTTATCTCTTCCATCTTGCGCGGCGAATTGCGTTGCGCGCGGTCACGTCGTACTTCAATGGAATTCCACTAGGCTCGCTGCGATCGTGCTCGTTCGTGCTGGCACCCCGAGAGGAGACAGTGTGTGATTCGTATTTTCAATTTTCACCGATTGTCCGATCCTTGCCAAAAAGAAATTCGTTAAAGTAAGCTATTTCACTTTTAATAATAACATGTCAATGCAACGGGTAAACGAATAGTCTCTACTTTTGTGTCACGCTACGCAAATCTTGGAAATTTCGCGATCAAGCTAAAATTTCTGTGCTGCGATATCCGGGGCCAAGGTTATGCATGAATTCTTGGCTTTTTTAACGTTATATATCGATCTCTTACCATATTGTTGACAAACGCATGATTTATTCGTTCACCGAGTATCATTGTTTCCTCGTAGATATAACTCGTATTATGGACACATAAAATATACGATACACGCTTGGAATACCTGTCCGAAAGCCATAGCCTCAAAATAATTATCCACTATTCGCGACAAAGATTTTCATACACTTTGAAATCCGTGTGACTATCTGTTGCACAATAATTGTAATACGATCACAGCTTTCCAATCCGTTTTATCAGGATGGACGCTACATCCGGCGTCTTATGGTCATATTTATGTAATTCGCTACCTATTGCTTTACACACAAAATATACTTCATAGACAATTCGCAATTGGCAAATTAAATGATATGGAGTCACCTCCAAATATGTTCAACAAGAATTAGACATTTTGCAAGCTATTGATTTTTGTATTTTTTTGAGCTATGCAAAATTACTGGAATTCAAGAAAATGGATTATGTTACGTCTATCATATTCAAAATGCCAGAATCTTGTTGGGAAGCGATTGCAGCAGCTTTACTTAGATATGTTACTATTATATACCTTTTTTTAATTCAGTGGTTAATCGAGGATATATCTATGGCGAATTATATTCCGAGAAGAACATTTTTATTGTTGAATACCGTAGACCAAATCGCCAGTTTAAATGAAGCTTTTTATCAATGTTATCAATACTTTTGCGAAAAAATGTATACTCTTTCTAAAAACATGGTTGATTTGGAAGCAAATGTTTCAATAAAAAAGTTATTTAATTGTCTGGGTTGATAGAGTATATTTTTCAGAATTACTATTCAGAAATTTGTAATGAAAATCTATGAAATATGATTTTTTAATATTATAGTGAAAACAAGCAATTGACTTTTTGTTGCACTCTGACAATACAAATATTAACCTCATTTATATCTATGTGCAGTCTATGTTATTGGTCCAGATAGACCAAGAAACGCACATCGGATAATGATTATCCTGATTAATACTATAAAGTATAGTAAGAAGACTATTTGACTAAATAAATGGAATTTTGCAGCTCCAATTGATTATTTTTCTGCCATCACAGTTAAACCATCAAGCAACAAGGAGTGCATAAAAGAAATTGTCTGGGAGAGAACGCTAACACGGTCGCGATGGCCACCTGGGATGGTTCTGACCAGGCTGGTCCGTCGGACGACCGAAATTTTTATCTCCTGGCGCATGCAATAAATGCAGCGGCCAATCCTCAAACTTGGGACTACTATTCGACGGCTGGAAACGTCGGATACCCGCACGATTCAATGGGCATTTATGCCCAAAACAATCTTTCAAACTCTGTGACGAACCAGAATTTTCCAAGCGCCTCTTATCAAGGATACAATCCGCCCATTCACGAAAATATGCCACCGATCTCAGCGGGATCTCGCTACTTCAAAAACAACCAACAGTCACAGGAACTTCCGATGTACAATAATCGCCAAATCAATTATTCTCAGAACGACATGGATGTTTCAAACGCGCAGTACTCTAATCGTAAGGGGGATATGGATTTGGCGCATTACTCAAATCTTCATGCGAGCGCTAGTGAATTCGTGCCGACGACGTCATCGATGAATATGCCGAAAAACTCGTCTTCATACGATGGCACGGATTTCCAGTACAACGACTATCCTAGTGAGAATTCTCAGTCATCTCATACGTTCTTCAGCGATAACAGAAATCGGCCGAACGATCGACGTTACGACAATGCGAGAGGCAACAATTCTTATCGTGGCTCTTACAAGCCTCAACGTACGCGCAATTACGAGCAAACTTACGGTGGTTCGAGAGGCAATGGGGATGCCGCGATGACTAATCAAGAGGCTCCACCCATAAACGTACAATCGGAAGATAACACTCATCGTAGCGGCACGAAGAATCCGCGAACTCGCAATAATCATGGTAGATTTACAAACGAGAGATACTCAAATAATCGTCAGCAGCGTGACAACGAAAGAACGAGGCCGGACCGACGAAAAATGCAGGTCGATACTTGGCAAAATCCTAGCGAATCGTATCGTGATGCTAAGTCGAACAATGAGGATTCTCGTGATAATCAAAGCACTCTTAGTAATCGTGGGAAATGGGCGAGAAACGACAGGAGATATCAGAACGATAGATATCCTACCAATAACCGTCAGCAAGCAGGAAACGAGTACGAGGAACAACAGAACTTCGATTCTGCGAGTTCGAGTAATCCAGCGATTGGTACGAGACGCGAAATTTCTCACAATCGGGAAACCGAGAGAACTTATAGAAACGAGAGGACTCGCGGCAGGCAACGAGATACCTCGGCCAATTACGAGCCATCCGGACATTCTTATTACGATCAAGAGGGAGAAAATCTCGAGAGAGAAACTAACAAATACGATAGATCCAGAGAGGATAACAAGAAATCGAGGGTTTTGCGGGACGAGGAAACTCAAAGCTGGCGACAGAAGGATAAAGCACCAACCAGAGGTGTAATGGCAAAGAAGTACAACAAGAAGATTGAATTCGGTATATAATTGAATGTATTTCTTTGATATGTATGCGCGCATATATTATTATGCGGAGTGTGTGATATTAAAGACGTCTGATTTTTTTTCTCTTCGCCATAGACGATGATGCCAGCCAGAGAGAACGATTGACCGAGCTATTGAATCAAGGTCACTTGGAGTGTCTCATTTGTTGCGACTATATAAGGCAAAATGATCCGGTTTGGTCCTGCACCAACTGCTATCACGTGTTACATCTTAAATGCCTGAAGAAGTGGGCACACTCGTCGCAAGGCGGTTTGTTTTCTTATACTTTTTTTAATTCCCCACAACTTTCCGATTCGCTAGGTACTTTGAAAAGGAAGTTGCTTCGTGGAGGAGACCAATAGTTTCTCCAATTATGATAAAAACGTTCGGTGGAAGCACGTGTCGAAAGTCGCTCGTTGCGCTCGTATTTACAGTTACATTTCGACTGCCAAATTTATGAAAAACGTCAAACTGTTGTTCGATCAATTACGGTTGAAAAGACATTTTTTATCCTTTAATTTTTTATTATCAGTTTATATTATCGGTGTCGCATCAATGCTGAGAATTCAATGAATGATTTACGTTCCTGAAAGCCGAAAAAAAACAACGAATTTGAAACATTAATTTTCTCGTGTTCGTAGTATGCAATCTTTAATGCCGGAGATTATACAGGCGTTTCTCTCTTTAAAATCAATTGGTGTATCATGTTTAAGATACAAGATCAATTAAAAAATTGTTTCATTTCTATTTCGTTCCCCGATTCGACATTTTTTCCCATAATTACGACGACTTGGGATTAGAAGTACCTCATTATTAAAAATTCTTTGTTGAACAGAAAACGGTTGGCGCTGCCCTGCCTGCCAGAACGTGAGCTTGACCGTACCCGAAATATATTATTGTTTTTGCGGCAAAGCCCGAGCTCCCGAATGGAATCGCCGAGACGTCGCTCACTCGTGCGGTGAAATTTGTGGCCGTTTGAGAGCCAAGAACAATTGCGTGCACAAGTGCACGTTGCTCTGCCATCCGGGTGCATGTCCCGAGTGCATAGCCATGGTAACGAGACGCTGTGGCTGTGAAAGAACATCGCAGAGCCTCAAATGCAGTACCACGACTCTGGTTGTTTGTGAAGCCATTTGCGAGAAAACTCTAAATTGTCGTATTCACAATTGTGAGAAAAAGTGTCATCATGGTGATTGCGGCCCGTGCGACAAGACCTTGCATCAAAGTACGATTTTTTTTCTATTTAGATTTCGTAATCTCATTTGTTCGTGAATGCCCGTGTACTCAAGCTATTCGACTAGTTCATTCCTGATATTTGTTTTACATTTTACGGGAGATCCAGTATCGAAAAATAAACATTTCCACGAATGTTTTTTAATTTTTTAGATTTTCAACAAGTGGCGTGAAATTTTTTTTGCCAACGACCGGTTGAATCCCGATATAACAGCTTGCAGAGCTCTAATATCGTTTGCGAAACAAATCTGAAGTGATCGTTAAAGTGAATTAGTCATATCGTGCGGTCAATTGAAATTAACGTATATTTCTTGAAATTAATGTATATTTCGATATGTTCAGAATGCTACTGCGGCAAGCACGAGCGAGACGTTACGTGCGACGACAATGTGCCAGCGACATACAGTTGCCAGGAAGTTTGCGATCAATTACTCGAGTGCGGTAATCATCGGTGTGCAGAAATATGTCATCCGGATAGCTGCGCGACTTGTACGTTGGTACCGTCAACGGTGACGCATTGTTGTTGCGGACAAACGCCACTGACTGTCGAACGCAAGACGTGCCTCGACCCGATCCCCACGTGCGATAAGCTGTGCTCCAAAAAATTGAAATGTGGTCAGCCAAGTAAGTTGGAAAATCGATAAACACGAACATTTTGTAAACGAGAAACCGTTTTTCCGATCTTTTGGCAAAGCTTGCCAAAGTTGATTGATAATTCGTGTTCAAGCTATTGTGAAGTTTAAATCAACTGAAGAAGTATAATTAAATTGACCGCAATTACCTGCAAGTGGATTATCGCGTAACAGATACGATCAAGAATGCGGGCATTCGAAATCAATCTTTTTTGTTCCTCTTTGGATAACAGGCGAACCTCACACGTGCAAAGTCGACTGCCATCCAGGGGATTGTCCAGAATGCGAGCTAACGACAAAGGTTCGTTGTCGCTGTGGGAATATGGATCGCGAGATCGCTTGCAAAGAGCTCCGCACAAAGGCCGATGACGCGCGTTGCGAAAAGAAATGCACGAAGAAGCGTTCTTGCGGCAAGCACAAATGCAACCAGCTCTGTTGCATCGATATCGAGCACATATGTCCAACGCCATGCTCCAAGACGCTCAATTGCGGCAGACACAGATGCCAATTGTTCTGTCACAAAGGTAAGTCACGTTTTTTGTGAGAAAGAGAACGATAAGCAAGTTGTGTTCCCAAATAATTTAAAAAGAATTAGTGTATTAGCGGCTGATGCACAGCGCGTAATTATTGTACAATTATCGAGTTCTTGCACTATCGTGTTAGCCTATCTGTAAGTAATCTTTAATAATTGGGTTGAATGGGTACGATTCTTTCGCAGGCAGATGTCAGCCTTGCCAAGAGATGAGTTTCGACGAGTTACACTGCGAATGCGGAGCATCGGTAATTTATCCTCCAGTGCCTTGCGGCACACGGCGACCGACTTGTAATCGTCCTTGCACGCGTCAACACTCTTGCGGTCACGAGGTTCTTCACAATTGCCACAGCGACCCCACCTGTCCGCCCTGCACGGTACTCACTCAACGATGGTGTTACGGCAAACACGAGCTAAGGAAAGCCGTGCCTTGTCACGTGAACGAAATATCCTGCGGCTTGCCCTGCAACAAGCCAATCTCATGTGGCAGGCACAAGTGCATAACGCTCTGCCATTCAGGTGCTTGCGAAAAACCCGGTCAAACCTGCTCTCAACCGTGCACCACTCCTCGCGAGATGTGCGGCCACATTTGTGCTGCACCATGTCACGACGGCAAGTGCCCCGATATTCCTTGCAAAGAAATGGTTAAGGTACGCGATTTCGTTTCCTCCTCGGCGAATCCATTATTTATCGAAGAAACAACTCTCGTTCAACTTTCCCGGCAGAAAGATATTTTACCTCCGAATGTTCTCGTATTTTTCCAGGTCACGTGCACGTGCGGTAACCGAACCATGACGCGCGCTTGTGCCGAAAATTCTCGGGAATTTCAGAGAATTGCGAGTGGCATATTAGCGAGCAAAATGGCGGACATGCAGCTCGGTCATTCGGTCGATCTTGAGGAAGTTTTTGGTCAGGGTGCCAAAAAGCAGAATCAATTGAAGACCCTCGAGTGTAACGACGAGTGCAAAATCATTGCGAGAAATCGACGATTGGCGCTCGGTCTTCAGATCGCGAATCCCGATTTCAGTGGCAAACTCATGCCACGTTACACCGAAACGATGAAACAATGGGCGAAGAAGGACCCGCATTTCTGTCAAATGGTACATGATCGGCTCACCGAACTTGTGCAGCTTGCCAAAACATCCAAGCACAAATCACGAAGTTACTCGTTCGACAGCATGAATCGCGATAAGCGTAACTTCGTACACGAGAGCTGTGAGCATTTCGGTTGTGAGAGTCAAGCTTATGATCAGGAACCGAAACGAAATGTCGTCGCCACTGCGGTCAAAGATAAGGTGACGTATTTTCACTTTCGTTCGTCTTATACGGTGATCGTCTCGATTAAAATGATAGTGTTCATTTCTCACACCGCTCTTGTCACCATTACGAACTCTAGTGAAATAAAAGTCAAATAATAAAATACGTCTCTTCGTCAGAGCATAATAAAAGCATGAATAATTGTCATATTCTTAAAAATGCACATATGTATATGCGCCCAAATGGAAATTTAAATCATGGTTTCTCGTGTAAACATCCATTTTCGTTTTATGTAGCGCAACAAATTCTGATCGACCTCTTGTAACATTGTTTCAGTGTTGGTTACCGAGTTATAGCTTATTAGAGATTGTACAACGAGAAAACGGTCAGCGCAAAGTGCCACGACCAATGCTCAATTCGTCAAAACCGACGTCAACTTTGAGGTAGTTATGCTACTTGCCGTATTAAAAAGCGAGTGAGATCGAATCGTGTCTTCTCTAACGCCATCTTTTCTTTTAATTCGCAGATTGTCGAAAGTGCTATCTTCAACTGCCAAGGCAAGTCAGAAGCTACAGCCCGTAGCTTCCACATCCTCGAAGTCTCCAGTGGCTGAAATAGATTATTTCGAGTTTCCAAATGGCAAAGCCGACAAGTGGGCCAACTTTTAACGATTCAACGCTGCCGCGGAGAGCTTGGATGTCCCGTGACCCACCGCACGATGTTACCTCTTTTTTACCCCTCCCCTGGGTATAGAATCCAAGCTGCGTCCAATCACGTTCATGTCTCCACGACATTCTAACATTTTTTATGTATGTATATTAGGGTGTGTCCACTTTTTGAAATATTTTCTAAGCTCTATTCGCGTCTTTCGTGTTTCCAGTCGCTTTTCGTAAGAGGGGGTCAAAAGGCAAAACTGGAAGATTAACGTGACATTCTCGAGAATCCGCAGAGCTCTTTTTTCAAGAAGCATCATCGAATTGTAACAAATTTCAGTCAGGACTGGGAGATAATATTTTTTGGGTTCTTTCTGCAAGAATAAAAATTCCAATTGTAATGAACAGTGAAGGATCTTAAAAAATTGAAATTCTTTCATCATACTCTAATTTCAGTTTCGCAAGTCTCTATTTTGTATTTATATTGTTCTCCATTTTTCATAACAATTTGAGATCATTCTTGCTGAAAGGGAGCGAAACATAACATTGATCAAAGAAATTAAATAGTTATCTCCCCTCTAAGATTGAACGTTACTACAATTTCGTGTCTCTCTTCTAAATAAATGGGTTGTTGCACTCACAATCGGGGCATACCTTAAGCTCTTTTGTCTTATCTTCTACCGGAAGTGAAACTAGCTAATTGTAACGAAAGACAGAAGACCAAATAGAGAAAAGATTTATTTTCGAGACACCCTACTATGTATATACATATATATATATACATATATTTGAGTTGTCGGGTCGATGAATACACGAAACTTGGCCTCTTAACGCGGTTAGCCGAAATGTTGGCAGACAAAACGCACGTATTGCAAGGGAAAGCGAGACTATGAGGAGTAATAAAATTGCCGATTATTCACTCCTGCTGGAAAATATAGACAGAAAACGATTTAAAAAATACAGACAAACGAAAGAGATAAAAGAACGATCAATTGGAGGTATTTGCCAGGTACATCAGATTTCTTTTTTTCATATTTTAGGACCAAGTCGCGAGAAAAAAAACGAATGAATATTGCATATTGGTATAAATCATAGTAAAGCTGCAATCATCGAGCTCTTAGCACATTTCGTTAAATGGATATTTATTCGTTTTTCTTTTGTGCAGTATTTTGCCCACGGCCATGACTATCTTGTTTTAGATCGATTCTGTCGTATTTTTTTTTGCGGGCTCACAAAGCATATATATATATATATATATATATATATATATATTGTTTTCTCGATCGTCATGAAGTTCACATTTCTGGTTTCAACGATACGTAAATTCAATTAATTTCCTTACAAACTCTTACCAGATTGCTGAGATGAGTTTTCTCCTCACTTTATATTATTTAGTAAGAACATGAAGCGCTATGCCCGTTCAACGGACGGCCCATCGACAACTATCGCGAATCCGCTTTTTGTGGAACAAAATATAAGGGAGAATAAAACGAATACACTTATGTTTGCATAGGAACGTTTTTTGACGAGACGTCATTCGAGCTTCCCATCACTGTATCCAAGCATCGCGAAATTATCAATTCTACCGTACCCTTCATTCTTTATTCCATTATACTGATCGGTCAAGGCAAAACGTGATGAAATATAACAGCATTATGTGAGAAAATATCTCGTTGTTGTTTCACTTGGCCCTCGTCCAGTTACCAACAATTGCGGATCCTTGATCCCTCGTTTGTCTAGATAATATTTACGATTCCAGCGGGTGTTTGAATGATAATGATTTTGGGCTTTTCTAATATATGCGGCAGCAAAGATGTTCTTAAGAATAATACGTCAATAGATTAAATTAATTCTACATACAATTTCATGGGGTGAGTAATGCAATTGCTTATTATATTGTTGTGAATTTCTCCTATGGAGATCTTTTCAACAGCCTTAAAGGTACATTTTCAAGTACTTACGAGATACTTGACGAAACGTTTAATTTAAATAAAAGTGACGAATATACAATTAATATACATTTTCATCGTATTTCTATGTTCAGAGATTTATTAAGCTTATATATCTGAGCCATACTCCGTACATTCTCATAGTTTGATTGACATTTATCTTCCATTTCTTTTTTTTTTTTGTGTGGTTTTGATGTTTCGCTATTTACATCGTCAAAATGATTACAGTTTCGATCATCTTATCACCTAAAGTTTGGTTCTCGAATATTTATTTTTTTCTAGTTTGTCGAATTTAACAACAGGAATATCAGTAATTGGTAGTCGAAACGTATTTTGATATTATTATGTATGCAGTATCCGATTATTTATTTGTTTTTTTGGTCGATGAGATTATAGAAATCGCACGAGGTCCCAATCTTTTCTTATTCCTTTCAAAAGATAAAGACAATTGAAGAAAATCATTACGAAGACGAAAATAAATACGATTTCTTAAAATAACTCGGGCGACAACGCGTCGCGTATTTTTGTGTTGTCTAAAAATAGCGAATGTAATTTCAATCCTGATTTTCTTGCACTTGGATTCTTACGGTTGAAATTTTCATCCCTAAGCCTTGTTACTACGAAAACTGAATGACAAACGCGTTGAAAAATAAAGTGGCGCTTATTATATTTTATCATTCGAGATTTGGATCGTTCAAATATGTTTATCCGCCGCCCGGTGAACTATTATTATTGTACAATCTCGTCTCGTATATAAATAATTATATCAGTGCTTCTTCTTTCAGAAGCAGTGTATTTTCTCTTCGACTCCCGTAAACATCTCTTGATAAATATCTTTGAGTAGTTAACACGAATATTTGGCACATCAAACACGTAACGTTTTCAAATTTTTGTCTGTTTTAACTGTATGATTTTGTTTGATTGATCGTTTTCTACCTCGATGACTAAAAACTAAATGTATCATCTAAAAAACATCGATCGGATGATGTCGTTCGTGCTCGTGAGACATTGAATCGTTTAGCATCGCAACGCGAACACGAAAAACGAGCGCTGTCGCTCATCTACGACACATATAGACGCGTATCACATATATAATCACAACACTGTCACGATTTTCATTTTCTTTTCTTGAGACCATTTAAAACGTTGATTTTAATTTCTTTTTAAATAGTAAATAATTTTGTTGAACATTTATAAGAGTAGGGCACTTGGAATAGGTTTTCTGTCTTTGCTTCTTTTCATTTCGTCTTTACGATCCGACTGACTGATATAAGAGTCAATATTATCGATTTTTGTAAAGTCGGACGCACATCTTCTGATCAGCCTACAAGTCTTCGTTTTTTTTCACATTATGTACAATCTATTTTAAGTTATGACGAAGAAAAACGCACGGGAGTAAAAAATTGATACAAGAACGGAACATTGCGTAAAAAACGTGAAGGCTATCCAGAAACGATAAAAAGCAAAATCCTTCAATCCGTGCCAACCTAACGACGTTGCGTATAATTTACCATTATTAATAGCCTAAGATAAAAATTACATAGATTATATTCTCTCGTTTCTTCGAGACATGCGTGAGACAGTAGAAAAATAAATAATCACGAAAAAGTAGAAAAGAAAACAATCCGTTATAAAACTAATGTCTATAAAATGATAAATATAGGTGCAGGTACGAGGGTGTTTTTCTTTTTCTTCTTGCTTTCTTTTCCATGTAAAATATATTACTTTGCATTCTTTTTTCTCAGCTTTGTTCTTGCGGAATCCGTCGGCACGAGTAAAAACGAGTTCATTTAACTTTGGAGTATATAAAAAGTTGAGTATACAATACGTTCTTGAACACAGTTCCACCTTTAGAATTTAAAACTTTTCTATTGCTGTGCCGGGTTGTTTCGTCTTATATTTTCTCTTTCTTCATTACCTTTTTGGTTGACTCGCCAGTTCTTATCAAACGGTACTGCGTATCAATTCCGCGATGCACCAAAAATTAGCATATCTGGCGTGCGATACGCGCTCGCGCGCGATAGAGAAATAGAAACGTAAATTCCACTTACGACTTCACGGACCGTCAATGCCTGCATCTAACAGTCAGTGACCGTTTGTTGAAGAAAAATCAAAAACTGAGACGAAATACGCACGATAATGTGAAACATCATCAGTATTGTGTTTTTTTCTCCTTTTAACTCGTCGTCGAACGTTTCGAGATCTTTTTCTCCGCGTTTCCTTTCTTTTTTTATTTTTTAGCCGCAAATATTGCTTTAAATGTAGAGACCGTCACGGGCTTTAATACCCGGACTGTAGCTTCTGTAGTTTTTAAGATATTGGTGTCTCGGGCTGATCGATGGTTGTTTCGTGATACTGGCCATAGCACAACCCATTATTAATTCCAAGCCTCGGCACAGTGTCTGATAGAAAAGCCAGGGCCAGGGCCTCGGGAATTGGTTGGAAGTCGGTTGAGTCCCGTACTGAACGGTTTCCCCAAGAAGACCTACAATCGACAATAATACGCGATTTGAGATTTTCATCTATCATTCGTTTTCACAAATTTCAAAGTTTCCTGACTTTCGCACAAGTTCAAATTAAACCGACCAATTGGAAAATCATAATGTAAGATTTCCAATAAACTCATTTCCATTTTTCAGTACAATCGATAAAATAGTAATTCGTTTCGGAAAGTACTTTCAGAGCTGTGTCGAACTCACCATAAGGACCGAATATCCGTAGAATATCCGCGATACATAACGCTATGCCGCATATGGCAGTCGCATAAGTAACGTTTAGAACGCGTCGCATCTGGGACTTTTTAGCCGCTGCTGAACTCGCATCCGGCAGGTACAACGGGGCGTCACTTTTCGTTCGATTAACGTGAGCTATGTGATTGAGAATCGCGTGAAGGGTGAAATCGTTTCCCTGTAACGAAAAAATAAGGTAGTCATATATTAGTGCAAAATATTTTTGGGTCTTTAGGTTCGAGTATTTTATGTTGTTTTGATGGTGGACATCTGATAGCATGGATATTCCGCGAAAATCCTTGTAATTATATTGTTATAGATAATTCTACTGTTGACAATCTAGCTACTATTTCCCATCTGTGTTTAAATATAAGCAAACTTGCTTCGATTGATTTCCGAGAATTGAACAAATCATGATTGCTAAGAAAGCTGAAGGCACTGGGCATCGCTGAACGCACGATTGTCCATCTTAATCCGTTAATAATCTAGTATTGCCTAATGAAATACATGCAATTGTATGAAATAACGAAGAGAACGTCCGAAAAGATAAAACAATAAAAGTCCTATAAAACGAGCTTATCTTCGTTACGATTGAGAAAAGGGATAAGCTGTATTCTGTACTCTACCACGACTCTGCTGGCATTAATCTGTGCGTCAGGCAAGAGGTTACTCTCTGCCGTTATATCCTCAGTGTCTTCCTTGTTCTTGTCGTTCTTCCACGAGAGGCTTTTCTTGCGAGTCTTACTTTTGTCATCCTCGTTTGGTTTGTCGTTCATCAGCGAAGCCTTCTCGTTGCAATCCGGCTGATCTGAGTCAGATTCTGACTTTTCGTGAATCTCTATTTTCTCCGTGACTATGCTCTGATAGTGGGTCGGACTTTTGTCCAAGGTCCTTATACTTATGTCGCTGCTGCGACGATTTATGTTCAACGGTCGCATCTGCGACAACTCGGAATTCCTTCGACTGCACGGTACGTCCGAGTTTCTCCGCGATTCGGACATTTTTATGGGGAACATGCTGTCAATGTCGGAATTTCTTCGCGAACTCGTCGGGCTCGCGTCCAAAACACGGGGCAGTCGATGATCCTCGTTCGACAACATTCTCCGCGGCGTTCTATTCCCGAAATCACTGTTTCTTCGCAATTTCGTAGCGAACTGCGAACCACGATTCTTCTCGTGACCGAAGTCCGAACATCTTCGCAAATCTTTCGAGCTTCCGGTTGGTGTAATGACCTCGGAATTTCGGCGCAATATCCCTTCCGGCGTTTTTGCTCGCTCAGTCGGTACGAACGGACGTTTTACTTCGGAACTCGGGGATGTCTCGTCCTCCTCATTGATAAATCTTATGCTACAGTCAGAATTTCGGCGCGACGACGAGGATCGCGCCGATGCGTCGCTTCCTCGTCTGCTTGCGAGGGAGCTTCGCCGACTCGGTGATGAGACCATTATTATCGGAAGATTAACCGTCGAGGGAGTTGGTGTCGGCGGTCTTACGTACACCTCGGGCACGGTCGATACAGGCTGTGATTCTCGTCTCGTCGATTTTGACGTTAACGCAACCGTATCGCGACTCTGCTTCTCCTTGTTGATCGATAAATTGCGGTCTAAAGGAAGACACAAAACACGCGAATTAAAACATGTACAGAAGCTTACAAAGAAAAACACTAATTTCCGTATGAATGGTTATTCTAAATGTAGCTTTATCCTCAATGAAAACAAGTTCGAATCTACCGATTTGCATAATTCATAAAATGGGTAATTCTAATGCAAATGGCTTGAAAAATACTAAACATTCTCTAAAAAAGAGTAACAGTCTCATATAATCATATCGGTTCAAATGGAAACCGTCACTATCAGCTTAGTGGCTCTAATAGCGTGCAATAATCTACCTCGATGTCTCGCACTAACGATCTCTCAGTAACAGACTATCTCACTACCAAATTTCTTATAAAACTATCTCACAACAACAAATGCTATACAGATTTATTCTGTAGCTATTTTTTTACCTTCCACCGTAAGGCTCGGACGAATATTCGTCCTACGCTTGTCTTGTTTATAAAATCGTTTCTATCGGAATAAAGGGACTTTATAATACTACATTAAATCTCTAAATCGCTAATAAAAAAAGATAATGATATGGGAGGAGGTTGATTGAAAAAAAATCACGTATGTGAAAAGTCCAGTCAATAGTTGCAATAAATCAATAAAAGTTCTTTCATTTTTTAAAGTTATATCGGGCTTAACATCTATCCCGGTTATGCGTTTTATAATTTTTTTTTTTCAATCACAAATTAAGTTTCGCGTATTCGTATAATTCTAAGTATTCGAACTTAGAATTATAATGGAGTCTTAAGGTAGAAAGAACAGTCATTTCCGAGTATAGTAGGAAAAGTCATTTCCAAAGGTTCTGCCACAATTGAACCAACTGAAGAAATCAATTTATGATTACCTTTAGCGCCCCGATTCGAAGATAAATCCGGATTGGATTGTTCGTTATCCTCCGGCACATTCGGCTTATTGTTCGGGCCGAGCATTGTTGGTACCAAAGCCGCAGCTACGGAGCTCGCTAGATTGTTGTAAGGTGCTAGCATAGCAAGCTGCATTATTCCTACAGCGAAGCAATGGGCGTCAAGACATTTCACAATGTACACTCAACCGCGAGGAGATTACATCTTAAGGACCATCAACTGATGAAACGAAAATAGCTTCGTATAGAATATTTATTTGTTCCGCGAATTTCAACATTCGATCTTTTGCTGAAGCGTAATATTGAAACGAAAAACATGCCATCTCCTCGTTTTTTTTTTTCATAAAGTAAACGGTCATGCGAATGAACTCTCCGTAACTAAAATAAAATTATCAGAGTGTGCAAAGGTAACCTAAAGAAGAATACTTTTTGATTTTTGGCGTCGCGATATACCTTTTTGATTGGTAGTCGAGTTGTCCCTTGTGAGCATATTGTTTGGCATGGTTCTTAAGAGATGCATCACTTTGTATCCGGCATGAAGAAACGTCAGGTAAAGCAGTATGCTCCACGTGAGAAATACCGTTTGGACCACGTACTTCATTATGAAGTGATTGTGATAGGCAAGGGCAACGTCGCTCGCGATAATGCACGAGAAGTGAGCCGTTATTATCAGACTAAGGCATGACTCCTTTTGTATCTTCTCCGGTCCAAATTTCAGCTGCATGCCCGATACGATGATGAAACCAAATCCCAGATACATTGTTTTCAGTTACACGAAGATAACGCGTTTGTTCATTGCAAAAACAAAATCTTCGTCAATAAGAGTTCTCGCGACGTCGAGAAAATGACGATGGTTTTCTTCACATTTTTTCAAATCATACGTGCATACAAACCTGAGTAAGATGGAGAAACGCCAACTGTATGAGACAGAAGGCGGAGGTCACGCATGGAAATCCAATGTCCCACATTATCGAACCAATTACTTTTGGCATTGTCTGGAAAATCGAAGAGAAACTCTATTAGCCACATCTGTTGTTGATCGACTAGCAGAGCTTTTGTCATATTTTGATACGTATCAACCTTATAATAGAACCGTCATAGGTGCGATTGGATTTTGTAATTGAAGTTTCGCGCTGATTGAAGCGTGATGAAAATTAATCAGTCGGGCATTCATTCCGAATTGAAAGTTGCGCTGATACCCGAGTGTCTATTGGAATCAACGTCAAGCTTTATTCCCAATTGCGTTATTTAATATTGAAACTTGAATCGAACTCGACATTAAACTTGAATCACGTCTTGTTCCCATTTTTGTTATTACGTTTCGATCTTTACTTGATTTTTGAAACGTAACTGATTATGTTGGCATGAACTTTTGATTCGAATGAATTTGAATTATTAACACACAAAGCTTTTTTAGATAGTAAAATACGGAAAATTAATTTCGGATATCTTACCTCCTGAAGATTGTAAGGATCTATAAAGAGACACCCGGATCTCGAGGCCCCGAGTAAACACAAAAAGATATTGATGGTAGACATAAAAGGCCGGCTGGAAATGAGGGATCTGTGTGAAAAAAGAAGGTACTTATTAAATTTCCCACTCCAAAATTAAAGCTAATATTTTGTCCATCAATAACAATATTTTACCTCAAGTTTAATATTGAGAAGAAGGTGTAGAAACTGAGTACAAAAAACAGACAAGCAAATCCATAGGTGTGAAGGGGAAAAATCCATCTTAAATCCTGATTAACCGATACCAATGAAGGAGTAGTTATCAGAAGTTTATCCAGAAAAATGGAGTTTGGCCCATTCGACCCATTGTACCAGAGACAATTTTGTCCGGGTATGGACGTTGACGTGTTCGTGCCTGCATAGTGAAATAAACATTCAAACGTAAGATCGAATTCTCAAATTCCAATGGTTTTTACACAAAAAATTACAACCCATGGAAATAATTAGTAAATCATGAAAATAGCCTACTGATAAGCATAAAAATTAAAATTATTATAAAATAATCATGTTAAAATACAAGACTTCTCTTATATATTCAGTAGGTACCGAAATGAAAATACCACTGTTTTAAAAATTGATCACAAGTTCCACATGTTCCTGCTGTCGCTGTATAATGTGCATTGACACGAATTAAAAGTATAAGAAAACTTTCCGATCTCTCCTAGTTAGATATTTAGACAAAAAAAACGGTTGATTTTTTTCTCCCATCGAAAAAACAAATTTTATATGAATAATCTAATTTTTTTGGAACTCACCCCTGGAGAAATTGGCCGATTTATCCATAGTCTCTCGATAGCGAATGTTCACCGCACATTACACTGGCTCTGTTGTTCCCGTGGAAGCGCGAAACGGAAAAAAAGAACTTTCGTCCGGGTCGCTAATGAAAAACTGGGATCTCGCGTACTCCCTTGCGATAAAAAAAAACACAAAGAAACGAAGGCAATACGAAGTGTTTGAGGAAGCAGGCAATGTCAGGAAGAGTACGAGAGAGTGCGGTGGCAGCAACAGGCTTTGCGTATATAGTATATAAACCCACCAGTGATTTGATTCGCACCCCCTACCACCCCAACCGCGAGCGAACCTCCGAGGCGGTATACGTTCGCGCGCACGAAATCGTTGCCTGCTCTCCCTCGCCTTCTTCCCTTCGGTCACGAATATTGATCTAGGGTGGCATTGAGGGTGGTAAGGGCGAGCATGCCCAGCCCGTTTTACCTATAAACCAAGCCTAATGATATCTACGTATATACCCGTTGTACGTGTATATATAAGAGGCCTTTACATTGTTTATTTTTGGGATTGAATTAGAGCATTGTCAGCCTCGCTCGCTGTAGCCACTTAAAAGAAAATGTATCCTTGTCCAGAATAATCGACGATAAATTTTCAACATTCCACTTTCCACAAGAACGACTTTTTCTCTTTCGGCTGAAAGGGCGAGATCTTTGCGTTATGCTCGATGACCAAAAGAAACTTGATGTTCCTCGCCATAATTTGGAGCACTTTGTCCAATTTGCTGGAGGGTAGAAATTGGAACGTTCGTTTGACCGCCCAGTCCGCAATTCGGATCCCTTGAAAAAGATTAAAAGAACGTTCCTCAATAAACCCGCGCAATCTCCAATCGTAACCTTTTACGAATATTAAAACGGAAAGTCATTTGTCCCGAACGTGCTCCACTCGAATCCAAGTTGGGCTCCTTCAATTGTGTACGTATTATCTTTTATAAATTCTCGATGGCATTGAAAAAACGTAACGCCCATTTTCGTTTTCCCGGTCTTATCGATTCACCTTTGAAGCGGCACGTTGGCGATTGTTGGCTCAAAAGATCTAGGAATCTAAAAATATAACGCCGACCATATTACGGAAGGTGCCGAGGCGAATTGATTTTTATTTGAGGAAAAGAATATCGCTGGCTTGGCTTCATTTTTCCCCTACAGCATTTCATGTTCAGCAAGGCTGAATTTACGCAATTTAAAACTCGAACTCGTGTCGTCTGCCAACTTATTTTCACCGAAATACAACCATTTTTTAGATTACTGATATACCAAAGAGATATCAATTGAAAGGTTTATTAACTGAAAAAATAAAAGTTGGTGAGTATTTTTGATGTTTTGCTATGTACACAAGAAGATAGGCGATATCGGTACTTGAGACAATTCTTTGTTCATTTTTTTCCAAAAATATTTTACTTTTAAGATTAAAAGCGAAAATTAATGAAAATCAGAAAACATATTTTTGAAAATGTACACAAACATGATGTACCTGATAATTCTATGATAATAAAATTCTTTTTATTGTTACATAGAGAAAATTGTTTCCTATATGTGCGCATTACCCACTTTTCTTCAACATATCACGCATTTTCCCACTTGGTTATCAAAGTATTAGGTTCAAATGATTCTAATTGGCGTTTAATGTTCAAAGGTTTCAAGCGTTTTATTTATAATGCGCCGCGCTTAAATCGCTCCTTCGGAAGTCAAGCACCGATAGAGCGACAAGGTCCTTCATATGCTATATTTAGACGTAAATCAATTACATCATCGCTTTAATTGATAGCGTTCCACCGGTAATTTTTTCTGCCCAATCTCGTTCTCAGGCGCGTATATAAATCCGGAAACCATCAATAGGCGAAGAGTTTTATTGTTTGGTCGTTAAATAAAAATTGGATCCGGTTTATTTCGCTCAACAACAAAAATGATATAAGTTTTCTTTTATGCATTGAAATTCAGAAGTATTCAGGGAGAAACGCCGAAACACCATTGTCAATTAGTTAATTATAAAATTGTTTCTTTATTCGATTCGACGTCACCAATGTCGAACAGATCAAAAATAGGATACTACAACTGTTGGCACACAATCGTAAGAAACTCTTTTCATTCCCTCAGAAACGTATATACACAAATTGCACACTCAATGTACACCAACGTTTAAACTGAATTGGTAATTAATATTATAGGGGATATGTACGTATATATTATTTTCTAACCAACGGGGAACGGTTTAAAAAAAATCATTGTAAACCTATCGACGAGAAACGAGCAAAAGAAAGATCGTTAAAAAAAACGCGAATGGAGATGGATATATTTTACAATGAGCTCGCTCAAGTTTTCTGTGGACTGGTGATGATTTTCGTAAATTACGTAATGACGAACTCCGTGTTCATATAAACTGCGAATGGTGGCGAGGCAACAACGAGAGTGGGAATATTATTGAGCGCCCATACCTCTACACGATCCTCTGTAGGTCAGTTCAACTGACATGCTCTAACCGCAACCAATTGCAGAAGTATAAACACGGGACTGAGAACCTCCGAATACTCGAGACTGCTCTGGCCCGATAATTTTTTGCACAACAAATATTTGAACACGAAAATCATCAAGAGAGATATGAGACTCCAGAGTCCTCGGAGTATGGCCACTTTGATCATTCCTTCCATGTGCATACGCATGAATATAATAGCGCAGAAATACGTATTTAGACCGTCGGCTATGAAGAGAGGCGAGAATACTACCCACCAACCCGAATAACCGAGAAAATAGTGTTCGTCCAGTTTGAGAGCCATTAACACAGTGAATATCGTGAGGGATACAAGGTTTACCCAAATTTCGAAAATCGTCAATCCTAGCCAGTGTACCAACTCGTTTAGTGAAAATATCATCTTTTCTTTTTCTTGCTCTTTCTCTTCGATTAATATGCTTTTCTTAACTTTAGCGGCTAGTCGCGATCCGGAATCGATGGAAAATGGTTATCCACGTTGAACGTTTGGGATTTGTCGTTTCTTTACTCCTTCTCATTTTGCATATTTCAGAGTTCCTATCGAGACAGTCCGATACACTCGTATATGTATCGACGAATTCTGTCGATTATTCACTTCGTAATCGCCATCGTCGTCAAGAGGCTGCAGATCGTCTGTAAAGCGATGGGGCAAATTTTATACAATTTACAATGGTTTTAATGCATTTGGAAAAAAAGACACTGTTACGGTGATCAGATTTGGATATTTCTAATACAAATATGTCTAGAATTTCTCGACTTTGCTGTTGGCTTTTATTGCGCGATAATATTAACTTATTTTTAATACAAACTTATGTTTAACCCTAAGAACTTAATGTTCTGTTCACATATGACCCATAATTTCATTTATAGTCAGAATCAATTATCTGGTATGAATTTAAATATACAAAATATGTACAAAAGTACTGAACAATCTTTCACACACCTTTACAAAACTAATCTTGTTGGAATAAATTCATACCCCTTTGTTTCCTACATTACGCTTGTCATCATTACGTTTATTTGTCATCAACGAATTGTTGAAAACAAAAATTAATAAGTATTACAGCCCTTCTGCTTGCCTAATCGGAGTATGAAACGCATAAGTATGATAATATAGGTATTATTTAACAATCGATCAAATCATCGTTGTTAACTGACCAATTAAATCCACCGTAGCGGTGTTAATATCCAGGTCCAGAGTTCCGTGATGATTGTTCCTCAACTGCAACGCCAAGCTGCAAGCTCTGGTTATAGCGGCTCCCAACCCATGAATGATGAGCTCCGTCTCCCCAGAATCCAAAAGCTTTTCACATTTGTTCAGCTGAGCCTGAAGACGAAAAGCACAATGATCCTTTCATAAGAAATCCTTGATTTTATCCCATATATATCGAAAATAATAAATTCATTTTTGTAGCTGCACGTTACGAAAAACGAATAGTCCCGATTTTTGAAGGTAGGATGGACATGTTCCGTTTGGGTTAGAACAACATTTTGTCCTCAACTTCGAAGTAAAAAGTGGTAAGGATGTTAAAAGTTAGTTATTCTCGATCAATTATGAAAATTCGTCTTCTTTTACATCAACATCGTAACCAAAACGATGATAAAAAGTGACGGAACTGGCCGAGATTCTTCATTAAGTAAACTGCGAGTTGCTTTACCTTAAAGTTAGTTCTATTAGTAACGTAGATGTCTTTCCTTCTCTTTGGAAAGCAGAAGGCCGTTCGTTTTTTCAAAATGTGCTTTTTACGATCCTTGTTTGAATTTCTTGGTTGACTTGATATTATTTCCTCTGATTGTTGAGGCACAACTTCGTCCGTTGTAGTTTCCGCCATTCTGACATTTTTCTCTATATTTTTGGACTAAAATCCGCATGGGCCACGTGACTTCACAGAGTCACGTGGTCTATGAGGATTTTGTATGAAAGCCAATGGCCAATCAAAGTTGACTTATGTGACCCATGAGCTGAACAAAGTTAGGTGGTTCGTAAAAATCAATTACAATTGGTGATTACCGTTCAGATAGTATACATCCAACCAATCACAAAATCCTATTCGAAAGAATCAAACACTTACACGCGACGCAATTGAAAAGCTGAGATACGTATTACACGTAACACACGTACGCACGTACATGCACGCAAGCAATCGTTGCCTTCGCTAATATCACAACAGTGCCACATAACCTCGAGTATTTTTTTTCCTACGTTTTGGCCAAACAGTGTGGCCGGTCTTTTTTCTCGACCTCATCGATTGATGGGCGTTATTTGTTTGTCGTATAGAAAAAGTACAAGTTACAGCCGTCAAAATTCAGTCCCCGTCGAGAAGCTCAGAAGTGAACAGCAGCGGGATGAAGGAACCCGAGGCTGATCCAAAAAATATTATCAAGAGCCGCGAGCTCCTGTACAGACTGATTATCAGGTTTAAATAAAAATTGTTTCTCGTATAATTTTCATACATATTTATTGCAATGTTCAAGTACTCTCACAGGAATATAAATATATATACATCGGATTTTCCTTCGTTCCCGAAGCATATAATAATCGATAAGCTCGAGACCAGGTACATTCCATGAATCATTATAGAATGTACATTCTCTCGATAATCACATATCCATAAAAAATACGATGTTCAACACCGAAAACATGCTGCTATCAAAAGTGGTTGAAAAACATTATCTTACAATACAGACAATTTTTTGGACGAAGTGTTAAAATTTGATCGCATAGATATTTAGATCAGTCGCTGTATTGACCTTAATCAACATGGCGACCTGCTGTTTGATGTTTTTCCATTGACCAATTACAAGAAATACACGTACAAAATACCTTTTCCGCAGACCAGCCTTTATGAAAAAAAAGTTAACCTAGAAATTAATAAAAAAATAACAATTTAATTCTTAGTCAACTGTTCTACGACGGCCATCAAACACTGGCGGTTCAACTGTCTACGCTGACTCAACCAGAGCCACCATGCCCGCCGTCCGACCGTCTTTTGTATCTGATGCTCCTTGGCATGGCACATGAGCCGGACAGAACCAAGAAGGAGAACAATCAGCAGAACACCCCAAACTTCATAAATTATGACAATACCCTGGGACCTGGATTGGACCTTGAATTTGAGACAGAGGCACAAACACAGGCACCTGAGCCAGCGCAGTATGAGACCGCATATGTTACATCGCACAAGGGAAATTGTAGGGCAGGGGCTTTTTCCACGGATGGACAATTAATCGCGACAGGTTCTGTGGATGCTTCCATAAAGATCCTAGACGTGGACAGAATGTTGGCGAAGTCGGCACCCGACGAAATGGCACCTGGTGATCAAGGTGGCGGTCATCCCGTCATACGTACGCTTTATGACCATCTAGAGGAAGTGACTTGCCTAGAATTTCATCCCAGAGAACCAATACTCGTCTCTGGTAGTCGTGACTTTACCGTTAAACTATTCGACTTCAGCAAGGCTAGCGTGAAAAAGGCATTCCGTACAATAACCGATGCTGATCAGATACGCTGCTTGTCCTTCCATCCCAGCGGCGATTATCTTGTCGTTGGCACGAATCATCCGGTCGTACGTTTGTATAATGTAAACACTGCTCAATGCTTCGTATGTAGCATACCGAGTCATCAACATACCGCTGGTATAACAAGCATCAAGTACGCTCTGGATGCCAAGACTTATGCGTCAGCAGGCAAAGATGGCAGTATAAAATTGTGGGATGGCGTCTCGCACAAATGTATCAATACCTTTGTCCAAGCGCATGACGGCTATGAGGTATGCTCAGTTACATTCACGAGAAACGGAAAGGTAAGATGATTCACCAAAGAACATTTCACATTAGGCATTAAGAGGTATTGGTAGCATCGTTTTGGTAGCCCAGAATCTAACACCAGAACTCTGAAGATGAGAAATCAGCTTTAGAAATTAATTAACTGGTATACATTCACAATTTGTTTATTCTTTTATATGAGCAAACAAGAAAGGACGTGTATTCCCAATATTTTCAATTGAACTTGAAACAGAAAACCAAAGTGGTTACTAGCGTTAATGTTAAGTATTAGAGAATCAATATAAACACTGATTTTTTAAGAATTCATGCATACTGCATTGTAATAGAATATAGTGGGCTGACCAAAAAATGGCCAATGTTTCAAAAGACAAAGACTATTATGACAATATTATTGTCATCTATGACAAGACTATTGTAACAATATTGCAAAATTTGTCTATTTTCAAAGTTCGCTTTAATTTTTCAGTATTTATTGTCATCGGGAAAAGATTCTCTGATAAAATTGTGGGAATTGTCGACGAGCCGATGCTTGATAGCATATACGGGCGCAGGAACGACTGGTGAGTTTTGGATGACAGTTGGGAACGAATACTTTTTTTTTTTTTTGAACGAGCATTGAGCGTCGAGTTTGCTATCTTGGCGTTTTTTGAATGTTCCCACGAATCTTAAAATACTATTCGATTAGAATACTATGAAGTTTTTTTCAACATTCTTTTTCATCTTTGACCTTCAAGTTCTAGAGTTGAATGAGGATGGTGAACATTGATCAAATTCGAGAAGCGTCACGATGTAATCAATTCCTTGAATCTTGAACATTCAATCTATTCAATCAAGTGTAAATGGTCAAATCATTATTTTCTTTTAGCTTATAAAAATCGCAGCGACAAAGAAATGAAAACCTCACAACTGGAGCGAATGTGATCCAAGAAATGTCTTAATCACTTACGTTTGCTGCATACAATTACAGTTACTGAATAGCGCGTCTCTAAACAAGATATTTGGATTTAATTTCAGGCAAGCAAGAGCACAAAGCACAAGCAATTTTCAATCACACTGAAGATTACGTGATGTTTCCGGACGAGGCGACGACTTCGTTGTGCGCGTGGAATTCGCGCAACGCCTCTCGTAAGCAATTACTATCGTTGGGGCACAACGGTCCGGTCCGATTGATCGTTCATTCGCCAACGGCACCAGCTTTTTTGACGTGCAGCGACGATTTTAGAGCAAGATTTTGGTTTAGACGAATGCCGACGCATTGAGACGGCAGTCACGACTGATCGCGAATGAATGTGCGAATCATTACTTTTATAAGCCCAGCATTAATCGAACGATCAATAACATATTTTTATTTACACAATTGCGAGTCTGGGTGATCGGAGATCTTCAATGCCAATAGATTTTCAGTAAAGTCAATACGAACGTTCGTAAAGAGGCTCGCAAAAAATGACGCGATCTATGTATTTCCACTTATCATTAAAGTCAACCGTGTGAAGAAATTTATGGCGATTTGTCGATGATTGCGACCGTCTTCGAGGAATCGTCTTCATTTTTACCAAAGGTGAGTCATTCCGACGAATCCCTATCGGCCCATGGAACCTCGTGCTGATGAAAACACGGCTAATTCATTTTTCTTTTTCAGATTACCTGCGCAATTTCAGGTTTATGGACGTCGCTTTGAATTGCGAGAATTGCAAACTCAACCGACGCTTATACAGAAGTGTCCGGTGTTTGTAATTGGTCGCTTTAGGATGATTATATCAAACCTGGTATAGTAACAAATAATACACCAACTATCTTGCGTGATAACATAGCGGTATAATAGTATGCCATAAAAGACTGTATTTCATACAAACGACGCGTACCTTCGGAACAAACACTACCAGCGTTTTACGAAACGGCACATTTCAATTGGTATTAATTGAATACTTAAGTATCGCTCGTAATTGATCATACAATCCACGTGGTCCCCAATGAACAATGGAAACGGAGAGCAACGGAACCCAAACAGCAATTTTGGTCCAGAAGGTACAAGAAAACATCGAAATAAAATTCGTCATCAAAGGGACAGGTTTCAGTCTCGTTCTGCAAGATCGCACGTTGAACGAGTGAATGAGCGAGTATTAGGTGTGAAGAACGCGGCACGAGTCTAAAAAAGAAAATCACCGAAACTGCTGGGTTTTCACGAGTATCTAGGTTGAATTTTCCCGCCTTTATTCAGTGGTAGCGCGCGCAGTTCCGTCTCTGTCTTTTTCTCATCGAAGCTTGGACCGAACGTTGCGAGGTGGCGCGTTCGAACTCCCGCTCCGCGTTTTTGACGATGTCACGTGACCCACGCTTAACCGCCATCTTTCCTCAGCCGTATAAACAGTGTGTGCGGGGCCCGGTTGCATAGCGCGAATTTCTCTTTAATAAAGAACGTTTATTTCGGTGTTTTCGTGTAACTAAAGGCTCGAAGAAATGTCCGATATCAAGGCAGACACAAAGAACGACAAGAGCGTCGAGGATTCCTCCAAGGTATGGCAAAAAAGGCTATCGGGTTGGAAATAAAAGCAAAAAAACGAACCGTGCTCTCTCCCTCTTCGTCTTCCCCTCCCCCTTCCGTTGAGTCTCACTTCGTCAAGCCGAGTTTTCATGCCCGTGTGCTCCTCTCGCGGCGTGTCGCGGTTTATATCATTCACTCGTCGGAGATACGGTAAGCGTGACGCTATACGCGTTCCGAAAAATACAAGCAAATATATTCGCGATCTATAGTTCGAACGTCGAACTTCGTGTTTACTCACGTTATCGGGCTTATCGAAGTGCACAAAAATAAAATCATTGCAACGTTTTTTTACGTCGTGAAAAAAAGCAGCTTGTTTAATCGTGTATGCGCAGGTATACTCACGCACACGTATACGTACATATCGACGTACACGTCTCGAGAGCATTTCGGATTCGGCAATTTTTTCAAAGCTGCGCCGTACGGCACGTCCTTCATTGGCAAAGTGGTGCATATGTCGTGCGTGTGAGTGTGAGTGTACGTGCGCGCGTTTTTTTCTCGTTTTCTTTATTTGTGCGTGCGTCGGCTGACGAGAGAGACTCGTTGCGGTGGCCGCGGAGCACCACGCCGGGCAATCGTTTCAAAAAGGCGGGAAATCTTGCCAGTCCCCTGCGAAGCCCCGAGTTCTCGTCGTTCCGCTTTTATTCCCCATTTGTTTACACACTGTTGTTACATTCCAGAAAAAAAATGCTCACCTACGTTTCTCGAATTGCAACCTTACCAACCAGTCGACCAATTTATTCCTTCCGTGACCTCGGACCGAGACGCGGGAAAATCAAAACAAAATGAGTTTTGACGCGGTTCAATGGTCCTTGATATCCTCTTATCGCGTCGACTCCCGCAATTATCGTTGCCACTAAACGACGCATTGCCATTTTTTTTTTCGTTCTCTTGTTTTGTATCGCAATACAAACTTCTCCCCCACTCCGGAGGCAGCGATCGGGAGATTTTTCATTTCGTTCGAATGTAACAACTGATGCGTCGTTATTATTATTCTTCTTATCAATACCGTTATATCATTTCTGACGTAATTATTTTTCATACGCTATTTGCTGCAGTGCAGCCGCCTTTTTTAATGACCCAGAAATGCGAAAAGCCAAGATCACGTTTGTCTGTCTGTACACGCAGATACAACCGCGTTTTCACTTTTATGTGCACGGGCTTTTTCTCTTTCTCGCTCCCTCTCCCCCCATTAATGTTTGTCCTGTCCGTTGGTTCTCTTTCTCCCGCGCTCTTTCTCTCCCTCCCTCTCTTTTCTCCTTTCTGTCTCACTCACAGACACGTATGAATTCCTCAGGACCAATCAACGGAGGAAAAGCCAACACCTACGAAAAACAAACGGGGCACAACAAAAAGGCTCGCATCCCTCGAGAAGACTGCACCGAGTAGCGACGCTAATATGAAGGTAAAGACAACACGTAACCACACCATAAACACAAACAAATACATTTGTTGATCGTTGCAAAGATTACCCCAATGTGTAGAATTTAATTATCAAATATAACGAAAAATATTTCTCGAGAAAACGATAGTATGGTGAAAAATGGAAAGAGAAAGAAAAAAAGGAAGCAGCTATCAAGGTTAGGCCAGCAGCCCCTAGAGAATTCTTTTTTGCTCCGGCGTTGCTTCCCCGCCAATTTTATTGCTACCACCACCAGCTCAGGTGTAAGCTTGTGCGTATCGTACGTGAGTACGAGCGCGCATCGCGTCGGGCGAGCCGGCTATTTTCCCGGTTTGCCGCCGGGTGGCGGGAGCGAAAGGGATGGATGGTGGGGGGAGAAGTAGCGCGACGTCGCGTAAGGGCTTGCGGGCGCGGAGACGCGTGGAAGGTCGAAAAAGGGGATACACGGTACTTGCCAGTATAACATCCCAATGATAACCAATGCGGAAGTAAGGGACGATTGGTCGAATCCGAATATTCCGGTTTGACGACCAATATCGTACATTCGCGCCATTTTCGAATGCAGCTGGAGAACAAATATCAGTCTTCCCGTTAGAACTGTCGACTTTTAATGCTTTGAATGCCGACGCTCTGAGCTTGCGTTCTTCGTTCCAGTGACGGATATTTCGTTCTTTTATTATTCCCTTAATTTCTATTTGGAAAATGTTTATGATGGTAGCAAAAATGAAGTTTTTATCTGATCGCTGTTTTCACTTTTGAAAGATGGACACTCTTTCCCATTTTGTTGAAAGAAAACTCAGTAACATTACTTTAATTCACGGATTACGTAAAATGTGAGAAAGCGCATCTCCGTTTACTCATGATTTCTATTTCTAAACGTAGAATGAATTCGGAATACACTTTTACCAGGTTATCATAGTCACATGATTCTCACAGAGATTAGCTGAAGAATAATATATTTCGGAAGTGGAAGTTTCGAATCGCAAGCCCTCTATGTTCTTTTTCTCATATTCATTTTCTGCATTAGAGAAAAGAGTATAGGAATTGATGCTCTTATAATTTATATTCTATATTTCTGGTGATGTTTCGATATAAGAACATTTTGAGAGAGGGTATATATATCTGAAAGTAAATTTATCAGTATCAGAGTATTAATAAGAATAATACAATATTATTGAATAATATTAAACATAGAATAGATGTGAGTAAATTTCGGAGGGAAAGCGAGAGATAAAGAAGAAATATATTAAATTCTAACGATAGTTTCACCACATAGTTGTCAACAAGTGTTAACTTTTATATAGTCAAGTCTGCTCAAGACAATATTACGTACGTGCGCTTGGTTCAATTTTCTGCAAAATCATAATCAGAACAATTGGCTTTTTAACAATATTGATCGGTCCCCGAAATCTATAGAGTTCAATTTCAAAGTAACGCAATTCCGCGTTTGGAAGCTCCGAGAAAGAAAAGAAGTACAAAATTGTGACACAGGCAGGATACCTGATCTAGAGTTTTCGAAAGATCATTTTTTTTCCTGTGTATATCGTCTTTTGTTAGAATATTAAGCAGGTAAGCTGAAAGGCTGCATCACTCAAGAACGTTACACAATTCGAGCTTTTCATTTTATACGTAACGTGTACCACTGACCAGAATTTACCGGGCATATGTTGATTCCGTTTCTCGTTGATCGAGGTCGAAGAAAGCATGGGTTGAGTAAACGGCGGGTCTGACGCGCCAGCTGTGTCTCATTGTTCCTCGGACCGAAAGGAAGGAAAATTGAACGTTTGACACGTAACAATAAATTCCCTATGTACTTAGGATACACGCGAACGACACAGACAAACCTTTAAACACGAGTACGAATGTTAATCGAGAAATAATTTTCAACAGAACCTGAACGCATCTGTCGTTGGCGAGATCGAAGGTAGAAGGCGTACGCGTAGTTCGGCGCGAGGCCTAGCCGCGCCGACACCGGCACCATCACCTCCAAAGAAGGAAAAGCGCGAGCCTGCGACGAAAGGAACCGGACGCGGACGTGGACGTCCAAAGAGACAGGAGAAAAACAACGAGAATAACACAGACGAAGAGGCATCGAACAACAAGAACGAGAAGGGACAGTCCGAAGATGAAACGTCGAAAATGGAAGTGGACGAGCTCAAGAACGTGAAGGAATCAAAAGTGACGGAGAGCGAGGAGAAGAGTGCCGAGGAAACGGACGGTAACGATACAAACGTCGAAAAGTCAACCGATGCGAATTCAAAGGACGAAAAGTCAACGGAAGAATCCGAAAATTCGGCGGAGGAGAGCAAGAGCGCGAGCGGCGATAAGAAAGACGACGAAGCTAAGGATAGCTCCGATTCCAGTCAAGACGCGACGGAAACGAAAAATGAGGCCGCAACACCGGTAACAACGTCAACGACAACCTCGGAGACACAAAATCCCTCCACTACCAGCACTCCTGTCGAGGAAAAAAAGGAATAACCTTCCTCTTACTGCTCACCCCGCGTAAGTCGCACGCTCTACATGATTTTCAATTTTTTACACTCTATTTCGAAATCGCTGTGAGCATCCCCTTGAAAAGAGGAAAATAACTGTACTTTTTTAAACCTCACTTTTTCTTTCGATGCATTCGAGCAAATTCAAATTTATATAATTTGTAAATGATTACCCGAAATTTATACATGAATGTGTATGATGAAGGATGTGTGGACAGAATGTAACAGTGGAGAGTATACGAGTCTCGAAGTAAAGGTGCTACTATTGTTTTTGAACGAACTGCATTTTTCTACCTTTTCTCTATACGCGTTCTGTCCCCTTTGTTCTTTCCGGATAATCGCCAAATTCCGTTATTCGAAATCACGTTAATGTTCATATCGACTTAAACAATACTAATCCTAAGACACGAAGCAATACCGCAAGGGGGCGTTTTTTCTCGGATAGTTCTCATTGAATGTTGAACGTGTATCTGTTTTCACACGTATCAGAAAAGCTGTCGCATCAATTTCTAAGAGGAATCAGAAATCCGGGGCGCGAAACAGTAGTTGCTAAGTTATTGGCATCTCTTGAAAAATTAACGCGATGAATGAAACTAAAACGATCGTCTATTGATAACAAATAGTCATTTTTTAAACTTTTCATTATACAGATTATCCTGAAATTTTCGATAAACTGCACGAGAATGTCTAGAAAAGCGAAATCTCGATATGTAAAACGTTGCTTTTTGTTCTCCGTTATAGCAGATACCAAGGCGCGGCGCACACATCGAGAGGTCCTCAATCCAGTCCTCACGTCTATTTTAACTAATTGACACCTTATTGTTGATCGTCGAACTAATCAGCGCATTCGTGTCTCACCATCGAGTTTTCGAGAAGCGAAAGGAAAGCAAAAAAAGAAAAGGTTGAGCAAAGAAAAAGAACAATCTTCAGTTCCACCCAAACGCGAGCGTTCGTTACAGTACTAATTATACGCGAAAGTGAAATGATTATACACCCAACTTCTCGTTTAAAACGTGCGATCCAAAGCCGCAAAAAAATTTGGCGCAATACACATTGGGATAACGGAGAGGACCGTAGAGTTGCGTTGGTTGGCCAGCGATAACAAAACAAGGTGTAGAGCAGCGTACCATTGTTCATGTACAATGATAATATTATTGTAAAATATATTTAATATGGACTTACATAAACGGGAGTTTGTTTTTACACACGTCGTTCCGAATGATGCCTCGGTGTATCGTATCGTGCGGTGATTAACGCGGTACCGTCACGAATTAAACAAAACGAAACAAAGCGCGTTCAGGCGATCTCTGCGTAAGCAAAACGAAAAAAAAAAATAAATATAAACAAACGCTCGACAGAAAGAATAACGAGAGTAATGATAATCGATATCCGTAAGACTAAGCGCGGATGTAGACTGAGGGGGGAATAACGAGAGAAACGTTGTGCATTATTTGGCAATCGTATTATTTTTATACGCGATTTTCGCAAAAAGAAAAATATTGAATATCTTGAACAAAAGACAGATTATTCAGAGGAAGAGAACAAAAAAAAAGACCATTAATCTGGAATAGTATATTATGTCTCGAGTTGAAAAAAAAATCGGGTGAAAAAAAAGTGTCGAGGGATAACATTGACAATTTCGCGAAACTCGGATTCAAGGTACAGCCAAATCGCCCCGTTACGTTCACGCACGTATGTAGACCCGATGTTACCTTGCAATAATCTTTGACAGCCCCGGAGAGGAAAACGAAAAGCCGCAACCCCTTTTTTTTCTCGCGAAGAGTTGGTTTATTTTTTTTTTTTCGCACGTCCCATATTAAATATGTTAACATTATTATTATGTATCTGAACGGTTGTGAGCGTACGGATAGATTATACGATCGATGGACATATACATTTAGCGAATCCACACTTGATGAGACACCGGCCTTTGATTTGACCTCGTTACGCGCCAGATCCATTGTTCAATATCAACACTGTGCTTCTCACACTGCGCTTCTCTGCTTTTTTTGTTTGTTTTTCTTTTGTTTCATTCATTCTCCTTTTTTGTTTTCTCTTAATTTTCTTAATTCAAAATTGGCAGTTCGTGCACGCATAATGTAAATTGTATAGAAACTTAGCGAGGGTGAACGAGAGAATCGAGAACGAAAACAAGAAAGAACGCGAAACAAATCATCGCTGAACTTGTACATATTCGTCAAGCGGAGAGTGTCGATGTCCCTCAGTGTAAACTCGATCGTTCATCCCGGCGAATCGTTTTTAAATTGGGGATACGGCGGTTCAGGAGTTCACGAGTAATTCTTTCGCTTCTTTCTTCTTTTTTTTGCCACTGGCAATACCGGTGTACGAGCGTTTCTCATTGCGTTTGTCAAGACCCGGTGACGACGATTCCTTGAGTGTTATCAGCCAAGTAGCAAAAAAATTCGAACAAATCGAGAACTGACCGATAACAGCCGCCAATTTTTGGTAGATTCGACCGAAAGAACGGGGGAAGGATGGAACGTCGAAAAATTGTACGAAATGAGGAAACGTGAACGCCTCGTTGGACAGATAAACCCGAGCGATCGGATAGCGTGATAGCGCCGATCCTCGATCAAACATGAACATTGAAGTATCAACGGTGTGTCTCGTTGGGTGGCGGTTTTTCTTTTTTAGATCTAGCTAACTAGCGTTACACATTAGTTAAATAATTATAATATGAACAATATTGAATATATATAAGCTTGATCTCATCGGGCAATGTCGCTCGCGGATTAAGCGATATGTGTAATAAACAAATAAATAAATAAATAAAAATATATATATGCATATATATATATATATATACTATATATATATTAGCGTTTTATCATAATAATTATACTATAAAATTTAAAAAGTAAATGAGTGATTTGTGAGTCTAAGACGGACAAGTAGTTTTTATACACTCTTATCTCTTTCGGTTCGGGAACATGTTTTTTCGAGTTATAGTAAATCTATAACGGATATGGGCGATTGTCAATCTTTATTTTTTGGTCTTTCGTTGTCCATTTTTATTTCTCGTAGATACGTACGCGGTCTGTACCTGTAACGTATCTTCCTGTTACTGCGCTATTCCTGCTGCCGCGTTTATAGCGAGAATTTTGAATTATTGTAACAGCGACAATGGAATGATGCTGTTTCACTAAATTTTGTAACAAAAAAAGAATAGCTTCGAACAATAAATTCAATAAAAATGTATGCATCGTCATGACTTCCTAACTTTTTTTCCCTAAACGTACGAAACCATCGAAGATTTAATTTCCCGACGCAAAAAAACCTTCAGCGGAATACCGGTTTAAGGAATCGACAATAAGAAATGTTTTTCGATTATTGAAACTCGGTTTTTGGGATCCGGTATTAATTAGTTGTTGCGCAATTTTCGTATTTCACAAAAGTTTATTCTTTCAGTCACACGGATTGTATCAGTTAAATAAATTTACAAAAATAAGTTGCTTTTTTACTTATTCCGTCCATCTGTGACAACATAGCTGATTTGTACAAACGTAATACAGTCTCATCTCCTCCTCGGCTCTTCTCGTTTGCGCTTGGAAAAATACTGACTCCCTATGATTGCATTTGGGACAAGGATGATCCTCCGTCCTTGGTAAGGTCGGATCCGATATAACGTCAGCCACGATGTGCGTCAATTCGCTGCGGAATTCGTGAAGAAAAGTATTGTTATTTACAACCGATAACTCACGAATCATCTCACAATGTTTCAATTGTAATTGAATTAATGAAATTTACTGCATTTGTTATCCAAACGGCATATAGTTTAAAAACATTTCTTGTTGAATATAGTATACCTTATTTAGCGCATAATCTTCTTACTTTTGTTAAGAAATAAATCGATTTGTTAAAATAGAAGCGTTTTCAAATTTCATGTACATCACTTACTCGATTTCGTGCATAATTTTGTTCACATAGATGCAATTGCTGTCTGCTAGTTGCTTGAAGTCACAATTTCGACACTGCAAGGAAAAAGACGAATACCATGTATCCAACATAAAAACGATATATATATTTATCTACACTGGGTAAAAAAAAGTATTTATACACTTAACAGAAAATTGTTGTTAATTTTGCTTCGCTTCTTTAATTGTTTTTTCCCACAATCGTAACGGATAACATTGTTTATTGCAAACAGATAAGTACATTTAGGTTAAGCTATCGGATACAAAAATTAGTAACCATTTTATTTAAAAAAAAACCCAGGTGTGCAAATATTTTTTTAATCCACTGTATATAGGTGAACAGTTTTGTTTTATTATAGGACTGGTTGATCCTTAATTGGACCAATTTGATTAACTTTTGTTCCTGCTGTACATTCCAATCGGAATTGGAATAACTGAAAGCAACATCAATATTTACTTCCCTATAAACCAATTTGTTATTTTTGTTCATTGGGGCTACGAATATCCCTGAATTGTTGTTAATTATAAATTCGTAAGGGCTGACTGTTCTTTATACTATATAGTGGTGTCTGCCTGATACATGCCTCGAACATTATTCATTGAAGCAATTGAAACCCTAGTTATTGGATATCGAAGATGCCGCACTGGCTCAAAAGATGCTTTTGTATTCAAATATCCAGACCCTTCTATTTCGATGCAATGAAATTCATAAGCCAATGCGTAATTATTAATGATTACATCGCTTTATTCGATGCTTTTAAATCAAGAAAATATTGACACTGTCAGGTGTCGCTCGCATTATGAAAAAGAATTTCACAAGTAATGAAATTAGCTCTGCACAATTGCTGCTATTATTCTGCAATCAATTTTAAATTCATAAATAATTCATTCGACGAATCACGAGGATTTTCGGCGGTTAAAGCCATGTATTAAATTGTTTTCTCATATATTTATAGGTTATGGTGAAACTCACCGAATACATGAGCACTTTGTTTTCTTTGTCTTCTCTCGGGTACAACATGTTGTTGCATTCTTGACAAAATCGTATTCCCACAAAACCCGGGCCATCGCTATGAGAATCGTAGCCTGTTATCTTAGACATTATTCAATGATTATCGTCGAGCGTTTGTTGGTGTGTCAGTACTTCAAGCTATTCCAGTAGAGGGGAATGTTTGATTTTTGGCGGACAGAATTAAATCGATTTTAAACGGAGTTTTATATTCTCTAATATCTACTGTTCCCGGTATTGTCGCGGGCTGAAGAGTAACCGTTGCGGTTAGCGGTCAACCGTTTTCTACACTTCCAAACGGTGTCAACGGGTAATCACGGCATCCAATTTGGACGCTACGGCTTTTGTGATTTTTTGTCATCCGAAGCTTCAACGGATCTGCAGCGCACTGCTTGGGAACGAGAGGCCATTATTCCCCCAATCGTTAGGCCCATGAGAGAAAGCGAGACCGAGAATAAAACCACCGTCAGCGCCACTACTCGAGAACTACCACTGGGTATAGCCTCCAGCAGAATCGGCACCTATATTCTTTACGAACTGTCCTTCTATGGACGTCTGAGTTCGTTGCTATAACTTAGATATTTTGTACTTTAACTTAGATATTGTACTATAACTCAGACATTAGATAACTTTAACACACTACTACACATCCACGGAATAAATATAAAAAGAACAAGAAATTGAAGTTCACAAATTGTAATCGCCCGCAGCCAATATGAAAGATGGAGCTTCAAGATTCCGGAAAAGTGGCCGGGGGAAGTCGGAACATTTTTTTTCCGTTTTTAACCTCTTAAAAGGGTCTATTTAATCGGAAATTTTTCGCTGATTACGAAAATGCCTGAGTTTTTACCGAAAGTGCAAAAATAGACTGGGGAAAATGGGAAAAACGCTTTCTGGAATAGTTTTTCGACGTTTTTTCCCCGAAATTTTGGGTTGTCGGGAAAATGAATGGTATATTCATGTTCAGGAGACAAAATTACATCGAAATGGACCAATAAAAAAAATATTAAAAATCCAAAATTTTTTTGGGTTTTGGAGCGAAAAAACTTTTTTCACTAAATCATGGATAACTTCCTTTCCTTTGGGATGTGGCACTCCACTTTGCGCTCAATCTCTTCGTTATTATTTTCTCTTCAAATCGCTTTTTTAATCATTAAAATCCGATGATTTTTCGATTTTTGGCAGAATTTCAAAGTTGGACCATCGATTTTTGCAAATTTTTC
>JAPYZI010000192.1:0-70079 GCA_030523105.1 Ophioninae sp. A BG-2022a | reverse complement strand
GCAGAATTTCAAAGTTGGACCATCGATTTTTGCAAATTTTTCCATACATACCCCTTTGCGTTTTTTTTAGCGATTTTTCAAGTGCACTTTCCGGGGAAAATTTAAGAGATATCGATACGAATCCAACGCCATTATCTAAGTTAGGCAAAATCCTTTTCCAAACCCACCAAATGTATCCCCATACCATAAGAGAAGCTGATCCTACGACCTTTTGAAATTTCGTGATTTTCACGATTCCGGAAAAGTAGCCGGAGGAAGTCGAAAATTTTTTTTTTGCATTTTAACCTTTTACAAGGGTCTATTTAATCGGAAATTTTGTGCTGATTACGAATATGTCCGAGTTTTTTCCGAAAGTGCAAAATTAGACCGGCTAAATGCAAGAAACCTTTCTAGAATATTTTTTGGACATTGTTCCCTAGAAATGGCGAGTTCAAGGCGAATCAAATGGTGGATTTGTTGAAATATTAATAATAATTCAGCTGTTGATCCGGGAGCTATACATGCTGGTATCAATCGACTCAGTATTTCACCTCCGAACCCCCGTTTCATGGATGATATTCCGTCGTGGGACACCCTGTATATTATAATACCTATAAGAGGAACCAGGGCACAACTATGCCCGAAGCATAACATCTACAGGAGTAAGAAGGACGCCATCATTCTCCCAACGTTTATGCCCACGAGAGAAAGCGAGAGCGAGAATGAAAACTGCTGTCAGCGCCACTACTCGAGAACTACCAATGGGGACAGCCCCCAGCCGAATCGGCACGTTCAATCCTTAAGAACTGTCCTTCTATTCACATCTGACTTCGTTGGTACGGTTAACCCTTCGTATACACCTGGAATCCATTGGACCCCAACGCCAACTTTCGGGCGAAATATAAAGCTGTTAACGGCCAATGGCCACATGAATACCATTTTTGCAAGATCCAATATTGCACTATTTTTTTAATAAAAATCTGATCCGTTAACATTATTTTTGTGAAAATTTTATTTAATTATCTCTAAAAATAACGATGTTATGATTTTTTGAAAACAAAAAACAGTGCTTCGCGACTTCACTCATTTTTACGCATATTTGACAATTATAATTTTTTTTCTACGAAATTCTTATCCTATGGCAGTCTAGATACATCAAGCTACATTAACGCGTTTATTTCATTCAAATCGAATAAATAGTCTTCTCATAATAAATATCCAAGAAACCGATTGGGTCCGATGGACCCCGTGTATACGGCGCGGGATTCCCCGGAGGTGTGTATACGAAGGGTTAATAATTGCTTTAATTATCGATATATCTTTCCCGAAATTTTCGTGCACAACTTCGTTACTGTAAATAATAATGGATCTCCGATCGATATATCAATAATCCTACTTGTTCCTTTAAGGGCATGACAAATACGCCTCCGTCCACTTCGAAATTTTGAAACGACTATTCTCTCAAACGGCTGAACCAATCGGTACGAAATTTGTTGTGTGTATTCAGGACGATGGCACAGAGGCCCTCCGGTCGCCATTTTGAATGAAATGGTTTCATTTTTGAGAAATCGCCGTTTAAAACGTTTCGACTATCTCTCTCGCGCTCGTGTGTCACGTAGTAATGTTCGTAATGCCCTCAAAACTAATATTCGTCAAATAACCCTGCGTTCGGGATGTTACGTTAACCCAATCCCCAATAAGTACGCGCTAATATCTTACAAATTTGAGCGAAAATCGTTACGGTGTAAGAACACGTTAAAATGCGTACATCAAAAGACGTATCTCGTTGAAAGAGCGCATAAAAAATATACAAATTCCAGTGACCCTCGATTTGTTTCCGAAATTGGATCGAAATAACTCAAACTACGTTTTACCATCGGACGGTATGCGGCACCGCTGTGACGATAAGAAAGATCAAAGCGGGCGTCATTACAGCTGATGTAAGTTGCGTCCGATATGTCATTAATGTGCGTTTGTCATTTTGACGCAACATAACCTCAATTCCGCTATGGCTTTCACATTGTCGTTTGGCTATTGGACGATCTTACATACAAATCTGGATACTTGTGGCGTTTCGAATAACGAGGAAAATCAATCGCTCGATCTGTTACCAAATTGACCGCTTCTAACTTTGCGCCAATGAAAAGCAAGACCGAACAGGTGAGCACAGAATACCGCACAGATTTTCGTAATTCTGTACTTTAGCGGCTTGTTCGAAAAATGGCCCCCCCATTTTTTTGTTGCTGATAAGTAGCTTTACTTTGTTATAAATAATTATATTATTGATAAGGACCAAGGTTCCCATCAATTTTGAATTCGGTCTGTTGGTTCAGTATCGTACCCAATCAAATAATGTGTGTTTACATTTTGGGATGCCTCGATGTCACGAAAATAACTGGTCGCCTTTAACGCAAATGGTATTGGCAAATTAACAAAACTGTAAAACATGGTTATAAAAAAATTCAAAATTTATCGAAGCCTTCTTTCGCGTCAATAATATTGTTGTCCATAACAAAATTAAGATTTTTATCGGCAAAAAAAAATCGTGGCCCATTTAAAAAAAAAGCCGCTAAAGTATAGAATATCTACAAGGGCCCTATGAGCACGGCGCCCATAGCGGATAAACGAGAAGCTAACCTTCGTTGTCTCACTAATCTTGTGATACCTCGTGATTTGAAAACGCCGGATTTTTTAGTTCTGTATGTAAGACCTATTTCGTTATATTGGTCGGTCATCAGCGAACCCGATGATGAAACTTTGTACCCGAACTGACCCCGGACTTCCGGCCGATACAAGTCGAGAGCCACTTTCAGAAAAAATCGTATTCGCGGGACACGATCGTTCTCGTTGATCGTAGTTTACCCTAAACGTCTATTATACTATTTCGCTTCTTGTCCAATTCCGTAGAGTCGAGGTCGTTCCCGAGACTTCCGACTCTTCCTCGCAGACCAATCCCACCGCCCCCCTGACCGGAAGCTTTCAATTTTTCTTGCATCTGCGCCAGGATATCCTGCATCTTTCGTATCTGCAAAGCAATTGCCATTATAAGGGTCAACATTCTTCCACAAAAGTTTTTTTTTTTTAAACGAATCAAGAAAGACACAACGATATCTGACCTCTTCGTCCTTCTGCAATAGCAGCCGATCGGTGTCCGAAATACTGTTCTCGAAATGTGGACCCGAGTCGCGTTTTAATTTACTGTGAAATTCAATACAAACGAATTATAAGCATTTTTCGACATTTTTAAAACTGGATGTTTCATCGGTCGAAATTCGGATTACGAGAAAATAGTACGAAGTTTATTTATTTACATGCGTAAATACCTCCTTTCCCGGATGGCCTGTTGGGATATTTGGGATATGCACTGAGCACGAAAATTCTCATAATGAACGTCCTGCGTAACGTCCTTCAGGTCTTGCATGTGGGTCGAGATCAGCATTGTACGTAGCTTCACAAAGTCGCTGTGCTTTGGATTTTCAACTGTGAAATAGTAAGGACAAATGTCCAAATTAAACTATCAGAGAAACAGGAATTAATGTTTCGTTCCAATTGCCAAATGAGGAGAAAAACAAATAGAAGAAATAAAAAACTTAGAAGAAATTCTCAGGCAGCGATATGGTGATTTTACTACTGTTAAGGTAATTAGTATTGTAATTTATATTCAGCTTATAACATTTGGGGCGAAGACGAACACAACAAATCATAGATTATCAAATTCCGTCCAATGATTCTTGGGTTATAAATGGTGTAACTAACCCAACTTTGTTTTATTTATATAGAAGTTAATTGTTTTCAAAGTTATTACCTTCCACGACTCCCCACGGATACTGACGGCCCCGAACTTTTCGTCCAGCCACTTCGAGAACCGTGGAACTTCCTACCACCGCGAAAGGTACGGTCGCTTTCAATTCCTTGTCCTGCTGCTTAAAATCTTCATCCTCATCGCTATCGCAATCGGGAAACTGATAGATCTGAAAGTAAGGAAAAAGCTGTGCATAATTGCAATCGAAAAATGAATAAAATCGAAGTTATCACTGATGTACGATTAATCGAACCGTGAAACTGCTGACATTTTGTCTGATCGTGACATTTGCTAACGTTTTCAAGAAAAAGTCTGAAAGTACTCATAACCAATGAAAGAAAAAGAGACCTGAATTTCGTGTTCCTCAATGTCAGCCAGTATGCGCTCCTTCAGTTTCTTTACTTCATGAGTCGTCAGGGTATCAGCTTTAGCTATGACTGGCACGACGTTGACTTTCCTGTGCAATCGCCTCAGCACCTCGAGATCTAATTGTCGCAATCTGCTCCAAATATTGAGAAAAAAGACGAATTCTGTTGGTAATTACCATCAAAATACAGCGATTCAGCAGATGAATTAATACAGCCCATTATTTCTTCCGGCAATTGATTTCGACTTTGCAATACAATCTATGTGACAATACTGTTTAAAAACGTGGACAAGCTTCACTATTGATTATTAGCCTTAAGAGCGGGCGATACCTACGACGAAACTTCGATGCAGCCGTTGCTCGCGTCAGTAAAACAAAATTAGTGCGAGCTACAACTATCTACCGCGAGGCAACATTGTCGATAGCTTCCGGCAAGCCTCGACCGCCTTTGTGCGTACGTATGTATACGTACATACGTACACACCAAAAATTTCGAGATACGCGCCGCTCCCGACATTCCCCGGAACTAACTGTCACAAATGTCGGACGATATTTAAGAAAATGTAAAAATGCAGGAAATATGAGAAAATTCAAAACAGATTCAAGGAATTCCGAAAGAGATAGGCAAAGTTTAGAGAAAAGCGGAGAAATTTGAGAAATTTCGGAGTAATGTGGAAATATTTTTACCGTATTTCTACGAAGTTTCAATTCACTGAAGAAAGCCGGACAAAATTTCAGCCAGAAAATAGGACTTTTTTTTAGAAGAATGCGGGAACAAAAATTCTTCCAGGGGATCCAATATACAGAAATAAAAATATGGAAGAAACAAACCCGTGTCCGTACGGTGGTATGAAGTACAGGCAACAATGAACTCTGTTGTCCTGAATGTTCTTCCTGTTGAGTCCGCTCTCGTCTGTAAAATACTGACGGAATTGTTCGTCTATGTAAGCCGAGCAAGCTTTCCACGTGTCCTCGCAGTTCACGGCATCGCCGAAACCTTTCACAAACAAAAAAAAACAACAAAAAAGCCACATTGATAATCAATCAAACTTGTAATCTATCAAGAACTCATAATAAGGAAAATCGTTCTATTTTACCTGGAGTATCGACGATCGTCAAACGCAGACGAACACCCCGTTCCTCGATGTCCATCATTTTTTTCTCGATAGAGGTCGTTTTTTCCACGCGCTCTGCACATTGAAAATAAAAGAAAGACGCGTCAGTCGAGTGCAGTCGGTAAAGTAAAGAAAATAAGGAGTGAAAAGTATCATCCATTGGTAATGCATTTTAGGAATATTAGCGCTGGTAGTCGAGTACCATCTGTGAATATGAGTGTTAAGTTGAGTATACCATACGCATCTGGAATCCTGCGATCTTTGTAGAGATCTCCGAGGAAGAGACTGTTGATAAGGGTCGACTTTCCAAGTCCGGTTTCACCCAACACCATAAGTGTAAACTCGAATCCTCTTTTCACCGATTTCCGGTGGACTTGCTCCGGTAATGTCGCGAATCCGATATAATCCCTGTCTTGCTAAACAGATTGTCATTTATACATAACAAGCATAACGAACAGCAACATCACCATTCTTTTCCGAAACATTGAAAAGAAAAAAAAAATGGTTTTTATTATTTTATCCAAACCCAAACAATATCTGGATAAACGTTAATATCATTTATTGTAAATAAAAAGGTTGTTTTTTTTTCGAGACAACCGTGTGGCACAAATCAATTACGTCGACGGACCTTCCAAACATTTTCCAAGAGATTGCTTGCAACGTTGTTAATTATTCATATTTTTAATCAAAACTTTGTACAGGACCTTGTTAATAAATAAAAATTCGAAGCATTCTTTTAAAATAATGTTTTTTAAATAACCCCGATTTTGGGGTCATCACAATTAATCCCTTAATACATTATATGGATATATCAAATATATTGACTTATATATTTATTCTCAATATAATAAACATAACATTATAAACTAAATATAATAACATATTTATAATAAATAAATAAATAATAATATAACGAAATTGTAGATATCACCGTTATATTAATATTATTAGTGATATACATATACTTGTAGATATCAATCACAAAAACAAGAACCGAATCGCCATCCACGAATCATTTGGATCGCCCTTATTCCCAAGTGTTGAATTCATTATCAAAAGTTGTGTTTTATTAATGTTTATATTCGTGTATCAATATGGTCGATGCATTGATAATCCGGAAGGAAGCTTCCCGTCGTTTTTGTTTCGCGTTTGATTTAGGGCGATAAAAAAATATATATGTTCGATCGATAGCAAAAAAGATAGGAGCACGAAATAAACAACGGGTGTATACCACTCACCGCCGGACATATTCTGGGCGACAACAACACTGGCCAGAGAATTCGGGACTCGCGAGGGTTGAGTTGGGGTGATCGCGTAGAGACGCAAAAAAAAAAAAAAAGCGACGGCACCCCCACAGGCGCCCTCCTTGTAATGCGCGGGCGCATTCTGGCGCTCGCGTGGATCAATAATAATACGGAAGTGTCGTTGGGGCGAGCGGAGTATCGAAAAAGGAAAGCGGCGGGGGGGGGGGGGGGGGGGGTTGGCCTCGTCGTTACGGTTGGTGAAGCTATCGATGCCTTATCTTCGATTCCAAATGTTTTTGTTTCCTTAGTTTCCAGAGTCAAAAAACCGGATACCTGGTTTTTAAGATGACATTTGCGGCCATGTTGATATTTCGAGCGGGATAACCAAACGTTCGGAGAAACGAAACAAACTTGTGCAAAAGTTAACCTAACTTTGGTGGGCAGATCGAGAACTTCGCTATACATCGTTTCTTCAAATTTCCATGATTTATTGTCGGGGTCAGGCCTCATGTAATTAGCAGACAAAATAGATATGTTTTATTTAAATTTATTGTAATTGCTAAATCTAGTATAAGCATTTTTGCATTTCGAAATAATCGTTTATAGTTGCGGCTCATAAACATTGATCTATCGTGCAGCTTGAAGACACAATTGAGAAGATTTATTTTTTCGCATCAACCGATGCCGAAAATTGGAATTTTGTGTCGAACTGCGTGTTTGCTTTTTTACCTGAAGATTGATGCATCCGTACCGTTCGATTGCGCATACAAGAAGCTCCACTGGGGTGAAAAATAAAATTCACTCACCAACACCGAGAAATGTGGCAAAATTCATATATAAACAATAACGAGATTATTAATATCATAATTATTGGTACATATGTTTAATATATTAATAATAATGATAATAATCATAATAACATCGTTTTCGTCTATCAATATTAACATATTTTTTCGTATATTTCGAAAACATATTGACACGTGATAACATCGTTATTAATATCATTATCATTATCACAATAACGTATATACAGTGTGCTCCTATTAAGTTGCTGCAGCAGAATATTTCGATATTTTGTCCAATTTCAGAGATTCATTTCGATAGCTATTAGTCATCGATCCGCAATTTTCGATGTTATTTCAAACTCGAATTTTTACAATGAATAACATTTTTTAATGTTTTTCTCGACTTCTTTTGCAGCTTAAAAAAATTGGTTACTTATGATCGAAGCATTCCTTTAAAAAATTCTTTCTCGAAATATTTCGTTGTTTCGACTTTGATGGGAGAGCCTGTGTATACACATTTATACATATATATCAAACTATATTTTGCCAATGTATTAATATTATGAAATACTATATAAACATATCACGCGATATATTTCTGAACATAACGCATTAATTATCAAAATATGATAATGGAAATAATGACGATGATGATAATGATAATAATAATAATAATAATAATAATAAAATAAAGCAAAAAATGACAGATACTAAAAACATAATATTTACATTTACATATCAGAACGGAAAGCCTTGCCTTTCAAGGTCACCCCTCTCGCAATTTATTTTCCTGTTATTTTGTGTTTTTTTTTGCTTAATCTTCTTCTTTCGGTGATTCCCGTTTCGTATTTTTTTTTTGTTGCTATCGTTCGATCACTATACAAGTGCGATGGAGATCGCGCAGTGGAACCAAGAGGCGCGGTTATGACCACGAGAACCAGGAACGACTCGCGGCTGAGTTTGGTGAGGTCTCGGAGTTAGGCGAGGAAGGTGGCGAACTTTTTGTTTGAGAACGTGGAGGCGTTGAGGACGAGCCGTACGGTGGGGTCACATCGATCTCGGGCTTGTTCAATTGCACTTTCTCATTGGTCGCCGCCTGCATTTTTGACTCGTAATTCCTGACGTCCTCGAGTGTCATGTCGTGCCACTCGTCGATCCAAGTGAACGCTTGGCGATGACCCAACAAAAGTATTTCTCTGACGCACTGAGGAAGCAGAATTATTCAATTGTCAAAAAAAAAAAAACAAATAATACATCCGCTAAGCATTTTATTACAGACAATGGAAAGTTTTCTTCATCATCATATTACCCATGAATGTGGGGAAGAAAAATCATATTTTGAGGACAATAAATGAATCTGAGATAGAATTGGACAGTTTGCGGATAAACCTGTTTTGAGGTTGATACCTTGTGAATAAAATCCTCTACGCGTGTCTGCAAACCCCAAACCTCGAAGGAAGCATCGACAAGCTTGTAGGAACACATTATCGGATGAGTGGTCTCGCGCCAACCCTCTACTAGAGGACCACGACCGGTCGTCTTGGAACGAAAGAATTTTGGGTCTTCCTCCTCTTTGTAATGCTTAGCTGAAATCTCGTCGTAAGCTATGTCTACGAAGTCCACCTCCCGGTGGACCAGCTCTATAGGGGTCAAGCCTAAACACTGGGTCAAATGATAGATTAATCATACAAAATTTCATTTCACCCTAGTTTTCTTATTTTGAAGTTTATGGTCGGATAAAAATTGTAAAAATAAAGTTTTCGGTATATTTTACAAAACTCTTTTGTACAAAGATTTAGGAAAGGAAAAATTCAATCGACCGGTGCTTATGTTAGAAAACAATAGTACCGAGGATTGGTACTATGAAGAGCGTTATAATATTAATTAAATTGAGCCTACAAAAACCAGCCATTCTTACATTTTCCATGCAGCCATTGTTGTCCTCGAAGCGTGTTTTAATTAATATTTGGAACTTTGGTACAAACGAGCACTGCAGAAAAAATACAGTCATTAATCATTATTGTTAAAATTTGTTTCAAAGCGTTGATTTTTCCTTCAACTTACAGTGTATTCTGGGAACAGTCATGGAATAAAAGAACAATCGACGATTAGTCAAAATTACTAGATATAAAAAAAAACGTACATGACATTTTTACCTGTTATAGTGAAGGGATAATAATTCCAAGCCTTCTCGGTAATGTAAAATATCCTAGGCAGTACAGACTGAATCCAATAGGGCAGTTTGCTAAAAAGGAGATTTATTCTTGGTTTCTTCAAATCAACTTTTTCTTTAAATCGATTTTATGGAATATTTTTGGAACTTTTCTATCGTAGAGAGGACTGAAATAAGAAGCTACCTGGACAGATGAATTCTCTTCTCAGTGAACTGTCCCTTGCCATGTACAGGATCTTCACAGGCTGTATTTTCTACAACTTCTACGCCTTCTGCGGAATCTGATTGTTCGTGACTGTGTCGTGCGATCATGTACAGCTGTCCTATACGGTACTTCCGCGTCGAAACAAAAATCAATGTGTAGTACAAGACAATGGGTGTTGCTCATATTCGATACCAAAGCGACAAATTTGCATCTGCTTTTTTATTAAGAAACAATCGTTAAAGACGAATGAGCCAAAAAAGCCTGAACTGCAGAATTTCTCGTTTTATTCACAGGCTGATATTCCAAACCACTATTTTCGGAGTCGAGGCAACATTTTTGTTATCGCAAAGTGTCATAGCATAGATAATTGAAGCCTGCAGGTCCTAAAACTCAAATATTTGGAAAATTTGTCAAATCTTCTGAGATTTTTTTGATTTACCGATTGCTTGTTGCCAAAACTCGAATTTCGCTTCGGGTCGTAAACTCTATTGACGAATCAAATTTGAACTTTTCTCAATTTCACTAAAACTTTGACGTATCTGCAAATTTTGGCTAATCACCCGAAATATTTTGGTACCTCTTCGGTTGTGAGTGGCATACATATTCTGTATTCTTTAGTCAAAACCATTGCGGCTGTTGGTCCAAAAGTTCTCGTTGCTCGTTCGGGTTTCCACAAATCTTCGAGTACCTTTGTGTCTCTTGGGAAAAAGTGGATATTCACAGGAGCAACAATCGATGAAAAATGTAGCACAGCGAGGAACACTGATAAATGCCGACAGCCGACACAAAAACAATACGACGCTGAGTCTGTGAAGTTGGAGCTTTGTTGATCGCTACCAGGTTGGACACCGCCAAGAGGGCGTTAAATTTATTCCGCGCAGTTGGTCTCGGAATCCTAGTATTTGGCTAGCGCGACTTTTGAAAAATTACATTATACTAAATACGGGTCTTGAAAATATTATAAATAAGTAATTCTCAATAATGCTCCAGAACTTGTTATATTAAACATTTCATGAGAGTTGGAAACCTTTTTTTAAATATAGTATTGAAGGTTAACTTCATAATTATTAGCATAATCATTAGTTTATTAATTTTGGTATCGTATTGTTACTATATATAAGTAGACGTACACAATTCTCATAAGACAATTAGCGCTCCCAGTGGCAGAGTAAAGCACTAAAAATTTATCGGCTCGCTCGCATCTATATTGCTTCGTGTACCTGCGAACCTAACCTCAAAGTTTTCCAAAACTTTGTTTCCATTACACAATTCGTAATCAATAAGCTTGTCGACTCGCGTAAATAATACTAAGAAAAACTATAAAATAGAATCTTGTTATCTTCTAGGGCGCGACATGTTACATACTGCAAATTGTTTAGTTAAAAAATGTACGCGGTTTCCGATAGTATTAACGAAAGGTACAAAAAACGTACGCACATTATTAACACCTCCGACAATTTCTTCTGCGTCGGAGAAAAATTCAGAGCACAATTTGTCCGGAGATTTATACGCAAAAATAAAAGCTTGTGGGCCAATGACGATAGCGGACTACATGAAAGAAGTACTCACGCATCCTACCAGAGGTTACTACATGAAGCGTGATGTTTTCGGTACCGGCGGGGACTTTATAACCTCACCGGAAATCACGCAACTTTTCGGTGAAGTATGAACAAACTTTCGTAACAATTCAAAATGAACGTTCGAAACTAAACGAAATAGAATACCAGTATAAAAGCACATGGATCATGTTTTTTTACTTTAAAAACAAAATAGGCATTTACTGTGGCTACAACAATTGCTACAAATTTGAAGTTTCCCGAAATTCGGAAAAAAAACAAAACATGGCTACATTTATTTTGGGTGACATTCGTTCATTTTTTATTCTTTGGGGGGCGTTTTGTTTGGGCGCGTTTCGACTACAATAAAAAAAGTCTAATAGCGAAATGCAAAGAAAATAAAAATTATTAAAAACGCAAGCCCCTAGCGTTGGAACATAAAAAATGTTAGCAACTAAAATGTTGTTTTATTTCTCAAAATGTAGGGAGCAATTTGAAAAATTGATTAAAACATTTCGAATTTTTCTTTTTTTCAGTCTGGCAGCTTTTGTTCTCATGCAGAAAAAATTCCATAAAACAATGTTATCGGCTGATTGCGTTTAGAGTAGAATTTTTTTTTGTTTAAGATGATCGGTATTTGGGTGGTCAATGAGTTGACCAAGATTACACGAGATCCCTTCCAGCTGGTTGAATTAGGTCCAGGGAGAGGAACGTTGTCCAGAGACATTCTGAAGGTAATTTCCGAGGAATTATTTGGACCCGAAAAAAATGGCGATTGCAAAATTTGTAATATTTCAGGTATTGAAACAGCTCGGAATGTCCAACAGAGTTACATTACATTTGGTCGAAATAAGTCCAGCTCTCTCTCTGATACAAGCAAATAATTTGTGTGTTTCCCACAAAGAAGTATCTCTAGACTTGCGTGAAGAGCGATCTGTGAGTCATTACAGGGAAGGTGTGACCGATCAGAATGTGAAAATCTTTTGGTACCATTTTATCCAGGATGTGCCTAAAAAGTTCAGCGTCTTCATAGCTCACGAATTTTTTGACGCTTTACCGATTCACAAATTTCAGGTACTTTCATGGGCAGCCTGCGTTGTATTTTGTGGCTTGATAGAGTTGCGGCATCAATGATACATCGGAGTCCAAAAACTTCGAATTCAGGATTTATTCGAATAGCGCTTGTTTCGCATAATTTATCTATTTCATAATTGTTCGTTCCATAATTATTTCCTATTTAGTAACTTTTGGTTTGTTTAGAAAGTGGATGGCGTCTGGAACGAGGTGCTAATTGACATAGACACTGGTTCAGAAAACGAGTCAAAGTTTCGTTTCGTCATGACCAAAGGGCCAACACCAGCCAGTAAAATATTCGTTTCAGTAAGGATTCTTCCGATGTTTAGGAAATGACATATCTATTTTAGTCAGAAATTGTTGACGTTGTTGAACAACTAACAATTTTAGTATTTTAATCCATCTAAGATTAACTTTGAAGGGCTTCGCACACCTATCCAGTAATTAACTATTGCCGGGCTCCGCACTAGTCAATATTGCATGATATTTTCCAAAAACTATTATATGAAAATTCAGATAACGATAGGCAATAAAAAATCGTTAGGGAAAAAGAAAGAAAGGTACATATTCGTCGCTAAAGTTGAACACTGGGTCGCAAACACCCTTTTGATAATTTGTTTTGTTATTTGAAAAAAATGACAATTCTAGAAAAATTCAAATTAATTTTTTTCAACAATCGAATGATATCTACAGCTGGACGAGAAACGAGATCATGTAGAGGTCAGCCCACAAACTCTTGTGACGATTGATTATTTGGCGTCCTTTCTCGAGGATTTTGGAGGATTCGCTTTGATAATCGATTACGGTCACAATGGGGAGAAATCTGACACTTTCCGGGCATTTCGTAAACACCAGCAACACGATCCCCTCGTTGATCCAGGCAGTGCCGATCTCACAGCGGACGTAGACTTTTCTCTGATCAATAAAATTAGTCGACGTAATAATAGGCTCTTATCATTCGGTCCTGTGGATCAGCGCGATTTTCTAAAACAAATGGGAATCGACGTGAGGTTGAACATTCTATTGAAGAACGCCACTGAAAGCCAAAAAATGAGGATCTTATCGGGTTACCGGATGATCATGGATCAAGATAAAATGGGAAAGTGTTTCAAAGTGTTCTCACTCTTTCCAAGCGTACTCCAGGACCACTTGGATAAATTACCAGTTGCTGGATTCTAGGCCAACCTCAAGGGTTAAAATAAAGGGTATTTATATTTTTTATATTGTAAATAGGATTTGAATAATCTAAATAAAGTTGACATTAAAAAAAGAGTGTACACCTATCTTTATGTGAAAAATTTAAATTACGATTCCTCTGTTGCATTGAAAACATGTGTTTTTGAAAATTAATTCCTCATACGCTCATACGCTCTTCGCGCTTTTACCTGTCCCCTTCTTTCTCTCTCTATTCAAATTTCCTGCACATTTATTCCCTGTTCCGGAAGATTATTCGTACAAACCGTGGGATGTGGACCTCAGTAGACTGTTGCAGTCAAAAATTAGTATAGAGTTGAACGAAACCATTAACTTATTCGTCACGATCTACTTGACAAATTTTTTCAATTTGCTGTCAAGACCCTTGAAGTGGATTCAGGCAAATTACCTAATAGCAAGGATGGTGATGGATTCTATTCAGTATGTGAGGACTGTAAAGAAAGAAACGTATAAGCATGCGAGCGTTCCACATGAAAGTAACGAGGTGAAATCAAGAAGTGCGAAGTGCCGTTGAGCAAGTTTGGGTTCTCTCGTTCGCAGCCGATGCGATGTACCTCGGAAGATACGGGAAACGAGGATATTAAAGAGGACGTAACGTCGATGTCGAAAGACGCCAAGTCAGCGATTGCACAACTATTACGAAAGTTAGGTTAGGCTGACGGTTTTACACTTATATCTGAAAAGCATTCTTCCGTATCGCAAGTTGAAGTTAACGCATTGCTTAACGATTTAACTTTTAAGTTAAACGTTAGAAACTATTAACTGTCCAATTAACTTGGGTTAAATTTATTCGCTGTTGGCTAAAACAAACCCAAACAAACTCGTGCTTTCTGCGATATGAGCTCATTACTTATGACGTGTCTGACAAGTCACAAAAGTGATACATTCAGTATACGCCCACTTAAACAAATAGCACAGAATGTAGAACTTTATTCTTTTCCGCGTAGACCGGTTACGTTACCATGCCAAACCCACCCGCATTATTGTCAGTAGGCGCCGGAACCCGTACGTTGTCAGACATATCGATAACTCAACACACCTCATTCATGTATCGAGCTTTTGGTGAATTATTCAAAAGCGAATCGAACCGCGGCCCTGCAACGTGCACTTCTAATATCGACGGTTACCAACATTGTCGGTATGCGTAGTTTCAATTTCCTCATGAGATATTTCTGATTTAAACACACGGTGCAGAGGTACATTAAAGCGTAGAAAAAAGTTTGCCGCACTCGTTTGACGCGCTCATAATGTTCGCGTATTTTATTAGGATATGAGTCGTCGCGATGTGCGGTGCAGGATTCGAATGTGCTCTTGTTTGGAGTTGTTCGGATTTGCGCTAAAAATGTGTGTTTATAAAGAAACGAATGTATTTAGATTTTCTTAATTGTTCGTTATAAATAGATTTGCTTCACTTTTTTTTTAATGTGCTTAAATAAATTTATTAGTTTTGTTTTTTTAATGTTACGATTTTATTTGTTCACGTTTGTTCGCGACGAAATACATTTTTTGTGTGTTTCAAAGGGTTTTGAAAGATAGTTAATCGGAATTGATTAATTATTTAGATGAAATTTGGAAGAGTTTTAGAATGCTTCAGTATTATAGTTTTTTCGGCACCATTTCGTGTGATATCGAAATAACGATAAATCGATTCTCGAACTTTGCGTTGTTAAGGACATGCATGAGAAGTCCGGTCGATAAAAATCATGCTGCGAAGTTCTCTTCTAAACGGTTCCGAGGTTAGGGCAAAAAAAAGTGATAACGGTTTTTGACTGTTCAACGGCACGCAACGAGTGTCTGTTCTCTTTTCCGGAAAATGAATCGTTATAGAAATCCTTGTGTATCTACGATTTAGCAATCTTTCTTGCACTCAGGGACGCTTTGTCGGTGTGACACTTGGCCTCAGTTGCACCTAATCATTTTACTTATTTGTAAATGTCTTGATATCCGAGTACTTTAACGCGTAACGCTCTTGACCGCCTTTTTTGCGTACCCCATGAATATGAGACGAGAAGGAGCGAACGGAAATACGTGTGTAATGTGTCTTTTATTTATCGAGGTTGCCGACCGGATCGATTTTCGCTACATTATCATCAATCTAGAATCGTGTATAGTCATTCCTAGACCTAGTATTTAATTGGTTAAATCGTTTGCCGTTTTACATTATCTTTTATCTTCAATGTCCATAATGTCATGTTCGTAATTACCTGACTTGGATTAAATTATCTTATCGTAATGAAAAATTACAGACGTGTAATGTTTATTATCGCTAATAATAATAATAACTGTCGGAGCTGTCCGGACAGTAGCGACAATGTTGGCTCGCGGTAGATAGCTGTAGCTCGCACTAATTTTGTTTTACCGACGCGAGCAGAGGCTACATCGAAGTTTTGTCGCAGGTATCGCCCCCTCTTAAGGACCGGTAGAATGCCACCGATTTCCGGAAAGGTAGATTTTTCGAAATAAAGAAAAGCTACTCGTTGACTGTTGAACGTTGAATAACCGCTATCGCTTCCTTTGCCCGAAATATGATCCGATTCGGTGAGAACTTGACTCGTTTCTTTCTTCGTTGTTACTTTCTACAAAGCCGGTAATCTGAGACCGCGCAGGCGTAAATCGAGCAGCACGTTCGCTGAATACGAAACGATTATGGCGCTCCTTTATTTTCCAGATACAATGTTCAACAGACCGCAAAGCGCGACCACCAGACAGGAGGTAGAGATGATCAATAAAGCGCAACGCGCTTTGAACGGAACTACCGATATTATAGAGAAGCTGCGTTTGCTTTGTTTAGCACGTGGTGCCAACGGTATTCTCAGTCTGGCGAGGTCCGTCGAATCAAACCAAAGTTCTTCCTTCTTCTTAACCTCTAAATTCAATGTACTTCCCCAATCCAGAATTCGTGTTGAAATAGCCTCGTTTCAAGAGCGTATAAAGATGGAAGTACCAACCGAAACTTGAGTAAGGTGATTTGGAGGTCAAAATTGAATTGTTGAATTTTATCTCAAATAACCTTTGGCACTTAGATCCAACGCCGAATTTGTTTGGATTCGTTTGGGTTGAACCTTGACCTTCACGTGACCTTGAGGGTTTGGCTCAAGGTCATATGGAAGAGTTTTTAATAGGCCGTCAACATAACATTAGCAGCGAGCTCCGATGTCGATTTGAATATATATTTTTTATTTGATCTTCACACGACCTTGGCACTCATCGACGCGTCCACCTTTTTTCCCCTTCAAATGAAGCGATTATTAATCAGAAACGTTTCGATATCTGGGAATAAACTCTGAACTATTGCGCAGAGTTTTTCGACGCATGGATGATGATGGAAACAAACAATTGAGCCAGGAAGAGCTAGCCGAAGGTTTCGCGGAAATTGGATTCGAAATCACTGAGGATGAGATTACCGAAGTTTTTAATAAATTGGATGCAGATGAGAGCGGTGGCATCGATCTCACCGAATTCATAACGGCCGTGCGAGTAAGCTCGGTGAAAATGTTTCCAAAGTAGCCAAAAAGGTATAGGTTATGCACAGCTCAAGTTGTACATAACCTATAACTTTGTACAAGTCAAGTTGTACATAACCTTCGTTCCGGTATCTCTTACGACACGTCGTACCAATGAATAATGAGTTTTCACGTTTCCGGTTTATTTTCATTAAAGAGTTCGCCAAATGTTTGCCAATAGCTTCGAACCCACGAAATTCTTGAAGATTTTAGAAAAATCGGAGAATTAATCGAATTTGCCATTACTTATACGTTTCCATACGTTTCGTATTCACATTGTTGCCAACTGGGACGCCGTAAAACTTGTAGTTCTATAGCGTACACCTTCGTGATGTTGCCACTACAAGCACGGTGGCGCCAGCAACAAAAATTTGTATTTTTGTGGTATAAAAATAATAAATATAGGTCCCTAGAATTAATCACATAAGTGTTTGTATGACATCGTTTTATTATCGCAAAAACATAATTCTAGAAAAAAACCTTTATTCACAGCCGCCTATGACTGAGAGTCGAAAAAAAGTCGTAATGCAAGCTTTCCAAAAGCTGGACAAAACCAACGACGGAGAAATCACCGTGGACGATCTCAAAGGTGTATACAACGTCAAATGTCATCCTCGTTACATCAGTGGTGAAGAAACCGAGGAAAACATAATGAAGAAGTTTCTTGAAAACTTCGAACAAGGCAATACGAAAGATGGAATTGTAAGTCGGCTAGCTGCGATCGAAGCGCCAACGAAGATGAAACTTTGGACCTGAAATTTTTATAAAGTCTCTTATAAACTTTTATAAGGCTCAAATTTGACTGTATACGTGAAAGTCAACAAGAAAAAAATTCACAAAATTTTAATAATTCGAATAAATATTTCTTTCAGGTCACCGAAGAAGAGTTCATGAATTATTACAGTGCCATCAGCGCTAGTATCGACCACGATGCGTACTTCGACCTCATGATACGAAATGCTTACAAGCTGTGAAGTTGACGCATAGGAATCGAGAAAACCCGTAGTTAGTAATTATTCCCTCAAACCCTACGATCTTCGTAATAAAATGTCCGTATGTATAAAAAATCCTATTCGCATTAGACGGCAACTGAATACCATATTTACGTAATGTTACGTACGGGTCGTGGTTATGGTTTAATATTCCTATGTTATCTATTTGTATTGTACGATTGTTTGTTGCATAAAAATCGATTATCGAAAAATGACATTAACGAATATTTAAGTTCATCGCATTTTTTTTTTAACGCTATGTTTCTATAAAAAGCCGAAAAAAGCGAATTTATTTTGAGCTTTACCCTCCCATCTTCTAACGAATAAAGGTGTTATAATTACCGTATCCCGAAATGTATTCAATTTCCATCAACGTCTCTATTCGACTTGTTCTATATTGCCGTCTATAATTTGTATGCTCTATGCCACAGTTTACAGGAAAACGACACTACCGCCACGGCCGTAACTTGAACTAGATTTTCTCGATATAACTATTTTTGTTTCTTTTGTGGATGAAATATTTAATAGCGAAAACTAATTTTGAAAAATATGTAATTCCATTCCGAAATGAACAGATGTATACATAATAAACCATATTTGATATCGGAATCAATTGTTAAAAGTTATGTAGACACATATCGCATCGTGTTTGAATACGTGAACTATTTTCAAACGATATTCCCATCTACGCCTAGAGAAAAAAAATAATTTACGATTGGTTTAGGTTAACCAGACATTAGGTTAACAAGATGGCGGCGGTAAGAAAAAAAGCCTGGACACCAGATGGCACCCGCGTTACTTATCGGATGAGACGGTCATTAATGTTCGAAAAGGACCGTTTGGTATATAAAGACCACAGGACGTCATCAATGACGACATTTTTTTGTTTTTATGAGCGCCATGACACCGCCTCTTGATTGGTTGACATTGATAGACATTTGGGAACAGTTATCGATACTTTGGTGCGGGGATAGTGACCAGTATATTACCGAAGAGTAATGCTCCTTCGGAGGCATTTTCAACGAATATTGAAGCATACTGCTCGTCGCAAATTATCGGCCGGAATAGAATTATCAACGGAAGGAAACGGCGCGAACTTACTATCGACGAGTAGCATTCCCAGGGTGCCTTGCCTATTTACATACAGAGTGTTCTAAAAATCGACGATAAAATTGGGGTTTCTGAGAAGCCAGCACATGATGATCCAGAATAACCAAAAATGACCATACTCAAAGTACCCTAGTTTTCGAGATATTCGCGATTTGTCGAAACTCGCAAAAGCCTCTAACTTAAGATCGTCGTGATCTTGCCAGATCGTCGTGAGCTTGCCGTCAGAACTGCGATATGATCGTTGATTTTTTGAGACAGCCCGTATATTCTTACCGCGTAATCTCTATGGCTTCCGTGGACTTCGACGCGAGTCCATTCGCGCTAGCGCTGGAGAGGAGTGGGGATGAGCACTGGTGGGAGAATGATGACTAGGAGGGGTTAGGTTGTTCTTTCGTGAACATAAAAGCAGCATGATTCGTTCGCGATCGGATAGTTCACTTATTTAGTCCTCCTTGTACCGTTTCGTTCTCCTTCTCGATCTCAGGAGAGCACGCGTCGATTGTTTTTTTTGTGGTGAATATGCTCGACGCGGAATTGGCGCGTTAGTGACCGGCACAGGTGGCCAGGATCGATTGTCAAGGCAACGGAGTCGCGCGCGTTCGTAGTCTCGCATCGCTCGCGACAATTTTCTCAACCGATTTGACTACGGGATATTTTGATTGCGGTTTCTTTCCCCACCCCCCCCCCCTATCCCGCCCCCACGTGGAAAAACATCCTACAATTTGTTTCCTTCTCTTTCATCGCTCCGTCGTATTACACATCGCGTTCTTGTTCGCTCGACTCCAAGTCGAGGACAATCATTTTTTCTCAACGTGCTCGCTGTGATCTCGAAACACAATGTTGTTTTCAGCCGCCATTTTACTCGTCGTGAACCTTGGTAAGTCCAAAGTTTATCAAAATCGAATCATTCACGTGCCTCTACCAAATCCGTACGAATCGTATCTTTTTTTTCTCTCCGCACTCGGTCAGAAACCTTCGGATATTCCCGTTGCTTTTAATGTTTTGAAAACTTTGAAATTGCAAAATCCGTCTTCGCGTTTTCCTGAGTGAACGTAACGAACTTTTTGTTCATAAAATTCCACATTTTTTGCTTAATATTTTTTCGGCTATAATAACAATAATAATAATAATAAATAAATAATATAAGTATAATAATAATGATGTTGTCCTTGTCATTATTATTGTTTTTATCGTCGTTATCGTCTTTTTTATCATCATTATTATTTTTTCTTATCGATTTGCTTCAGTATTCTTTCGAGTTGTTATCATCGTCACTATGATGATGATTATGATGATGCTGATGGTTATTATTATTACAGAAACATAACTATTGTTATCATCAACATTATTATTAATTTCGTTATTGTTGTCATGATTATTTTTATTGCTGTTTACTATTGTTAATTTTCTATACGTTCTTGAATTATTATTATCTTTATATCAGTATTATTTTTATTACAGCGAAACCTCGCTAGCTCGAACTTGAAGTCGAATATTTCGACCAAACGCGGTTCGAGTTACCGAGGCCGAAAACCGTCGACTCTGAGTTATAGAGAGTTCAAGTTTCACTGAATTGTGTCGAATTTTGGCTGACGGCTGTACTAATCGTTACTTTCACTTGAGGTTATTTCAGATGTAGGTATGAAATAAAGTACAAAAAGTCTTCTGTGATTACAGTGTCCTATAACAATCACCGAGACAAAACTTGATTTCAATCTTTTCACAAAAGATCGTGCAATAGTTAAGACTAGAATAGCAACTCGATAGAGTAGAAATCATAAGGAAAATTCTTACCGACTGTTGCGCGAGGCCGTACTGGGCAAGCGAGTTGAGCAAGGGAAGAGGAGATAGGGGGCGCGCGTCCAACGGTTTTTTGTTGCGAATCGTCGACTTGCTGGGAGCATCGTTGCTTGACGGATCTCGATAACACTGTTACGACTTATCGAGATCCGCAAAGCCAAAACTTCGAATTATAGAGAGTTTCGGATTTTTGACGATCTTAATTTCTTTTTCTACTAAATTCTAATCCTAACGCATTCGTATTGTAGCTTGAAAAATGTACTTTTTACCAAATACATGTTTTTTTTTGTACAAAATACATTTTTTGTGTATACGAAAGGTTATTATCGTAATTTTTATTTTTTGTATTACTCGAATCTTTTTAAATCGTTCTTTCGGAAATTATTTCGATTGTATCTGTCCTTATTATTATGATTACATAACCACGCATATCCATCAGCGCAAATGGCTTCTTACAAATAGGTTAGAAATATCGATTTGCGCTACGAAAATAATCGAGATGTTATTTAGGATTCTCATTTACCGATCCTCGAAAAAACTAAGCGAAATGACAAGGAAATATGGAAAAAAGGAATAGGGAAAGAAAAAGAAGAAAAAGAAAAACGTAATCGGATTCCATCGTGGCAAACTTGAACATCATATTCCAATTTTAGTTTACGAGCGACTGAATTATTTTTGTTCTCGAGCTTTTTTTTTTATTTGATGAGAGAGATCGTTCCTATTTATCAATCCCCCTCCCATGAAACGATTCGACGAAAAACATTCGATCTTATCGTTTCCAAGCCCACGAGCAACAAAGACGTAAAAAAAAAGTAGTTCCAGGGACGCTCGTCCGGACATTCTTTTCATTATCTTGTTTCGATGCAACAGCCGATACGAATTAAAAATGTGAACGGTCAACTTTGCTTTGAAAATCGTGGATTACACGATCGTATTAATATTTAAGAAATAAACAAAACGATGAGAAAACCTGATTGTCATTCGTTCGTATCTACGTCAACAAAGTTGTTTACCAAATTGCATAAAAAAGTATTGACTTTAAACAAACTTAAACAATGAAAGGATATTTCGTAAAATGGACAATATTTATTAAGTCTTGAATCCGTTTTTACCTATCGTGTATGGATCGTGAAAAGAAAAAAAAACACTTCAATTGAATTTTCGATTTTTCTAGAAAAATATTGCATCAGTAATAATGCTTTAATGATGATATCGCTAATTATTTCTTAATGATCGCGACGTTAATAACTTCTTAATTACGAAGAAAAAAAAATATCCCGTTTCTAACAACGACAAACGCGGTCGTTATTTATTATTACTCACTCAGCTCTTTTTATTTACACTGAGTCATTTCGGAGACTACAATTTTATATTCGTTGATTTTTCTGCCTCCTTTTTTCCTCGATAAATCCAACAATGAATTCGCTCGTTTGATACATTTATGCGTCTCGCTTATGGAATCCCAAGGATTGGTGTATCGATGAATCACACAAAACCTCGTTTTCCAACTATAGCTTCACACAGAAGCACGTACATTTTGTGACCTTCGATCGAGCGATAGATAAAAATCAATGTCACGAACTAAGGACATTTAATGAATACCAAAGATCTTGGACTGATCATTTCCTTTCGATCGACATTTCGAAATTTATCGATTCATCGGGTATTTAATTGAGGCCATTTAGAAAATCGATATAACCTCACACAACTTCGATTCCAGTTTTCTCGTAGCGAACATTTTATTCGAAGAAAAAAAAATTTTAGTAAATTCTAGAAAAGTAGAATTTAAAGTAAATTCTAGAAAAGTAGAATTTAAAGTAAATTCTAGTTTTTAGAACGCAAACATCAAACGCTGAACAGTTGAATATTTTAAATAATATATATTAAAATGTTGAGTAATAGCAAATCGTACCAGTTTTCGAACAGCAATTATATTTTGTCCCTGTGTTCGAACACTTTCGTGTCCCAATGTTTGGACGTATGAATATTGTTATTTATTTATTATTGTTATTATTATTGATTAATTTCGTTACTTTTCATGTATATTGCTAATATTGTCACCGTTACCTTAATACATGCAAAAACAATATTCACAAATATCGATATTAAGAAAAAACAAAACCGAAGTCGGACGAAAAATAGAAAAAAAAATCATTAAAAAATACTATGTCACAAATTGGTCAAAACCACTGAACCATGGTGATTAAGAAATCCCCTATAGTGAAGTATGAAAATGTTATCTTCGGGTATCAATTCCCCGGTGGAATCTCATCATGGAATCTCATCAAACGTCCTGAATCCACTCTATTTTTGGCTCTTGTTGAATATGGACGTATTCCAGGTCTGCTGGGTAATTCTCTCGGCCAGTCGGTGCCTTCTACGGATGAAGTTCTCCAGAAAGCTTCAGAGATCGCGAACGTGCCGGGACTGAACGCATCGGCTTTACCCGTAGAAGAAGCTAAAACGGCCTTCAAGAAGAAATGTGAGGAAAACGGTGGTCCTGATGCTTACGGTGCTGCCGAAAACGCGGTTAAAGAACTCGAAACCTGTACGAGAAATTTGGTGAACGTGACTGTTCTCCAAGACGAGATTGAAAAAGCCAAGCCTACCGGGGATCTCGATACCGTTTTTCGAAAATACTGCAACAAGAGTCCAACTCTGAAAAACTGCGTGAAAAACTTTACTGACACGATGGGCACCTGTTTGACTCAGAAAGAACGCGACAATGTTAAAATCATACAGAACATAACGGATTCTCTTCTGAGCTTTGTTTGCTACAAGGAGGGTGATCGTATAGCGCGTGAGTATTTTTTTTTGTTTTTTATTACTGCGCGATTGAGAGATCAGAGATCATTGCTACAACTCCGCGGCCACTGGCGTACGGAATTACCACAAATTCAATTTTAAGCAAATTAACCACAAATTTTTAACCCAATTTTAAGCAAAAATTACTTCAATTAAGGTATTACTATAGTAATTTTTTAGTAATAAAATAATCATGAATTTAAAGTAAATAAAGAAAAATAACTTTTTGGAAATAGGATTTCTCACTTAATTAGACAAGAATCCGGCACAGTTGGATTATAAGTTACGTCAATCTTTGTTCTTCCAAGCAGCGCATCGATCAACTTCAACATTGCTATTTTCTTTTTACCATAAAAATTCTCATACCGCGAAATTTTTGCAAATTTGGTTTAAATTTAAGTCTTCTAATACTCACCGCATATTCCAGTATTCATCGCTGCTGGTGGACCAGAATGCATATCGTCCAAACAATCAGCGATCCAGGATTGTCTCAACACCACATTCGGCAGTTACCTTCCCGCTGACGGAGCGTTCCCCACGGGTCCCGTGGCAATCGACAAAACGCCTATGCTCCTGTTCGACACCAAGGAATGCTCGTGAGTAAATGAGATGAAAATATCAGTATTCCTGAAAAATAATAATTCAAAAATAAATGTATTATTTATTTTTAATAATATGAAATATTTGTTGGAAAATGAGTTTTGATATTACGATATAAAAATTATGTATTTTGAATTTATAACATTATTATTTTATATATATAATTTATATATTTTTCACGAAATAATATTTTTGAAACTATAATAAAATACTTTTAAAACATTTTGCAAAATGATTATTTTTTAAAAATATATTTTTTATTATTGAAAAATAATTCGACATAAATCTATTTTTATTTGTTTATATTTTTCCGAACTCAAAAAAGTGAAATCACCCCTTAAAGCGTTGATCATATTGTTTTTTGTCACGCTAACAAAATTCTTTCATAAATCCCTCAAGTGACGTAGAAAGACTGCAGAGTTGCGTGGTCAGAGAGTTGGAGACCTGCAGCGACCCGACACCCGGAAATATCGCCGATTCGCTTTTCAACTTCATCAAGAAAGTCACACCGTGCGAGAACTTGTTGTCGAAGATTCGTCCCGAAGCTTCGATCGCGAAAAAAGACAGTTTTGCCGTATCGTCCGCAAGGGGGATCTCACGTTCTAGTCTCATTTCACTGAGCCTCTTTGCAATCCTATTATATTCAACCTCCGTTATATCCGAAAATCGATAAGTTCGGAGCCCAACGAATTCCATATTTTGTTCAAGGCCAGAGATTAACTTTGGAGTAAATGCCACTTGTTTAGTAAATAAAATGTGATTTCCTACCAAAAAAATGTGATACAATTTTGTACGCTCGGAAGTTCGAAAGTTTACTAACATCGGTGATCTATCGTAATTGATGTATTTTATTGTACGAGCAGATACCAATGACCAAAATAAAAAAGGCAAGTTTGAATATATTACATTAATTTATAAGAATTTAATCTTAAGACTTATGTTTTTAATCAGAATCAATATATCTTACGTGTTATGTAATTCAAGAGCAAGTGGACACGTACCTGGAACCATATTTTTGTTTGAAAAAAAAAGTGAGCTGGTATATCTTATAAAAATGTGTGATCGAATCGTTTGACTCTTTATACGGAAAATCTCGAAATATAATCTTAGAACCATGGGAAATTGCAAAGGAGAACGTGTTACTTCTGCTATATAGTGGATCGAAGTCAGTTTTTCCACGTATTCCCTATTTTCCCATTTTCATATCCCAAAATAATATTTTTCCGATGAAATATAGTTTGGTAAACTTTTTTCGACGATTTTCGCGTCTCGTCAACAAAACTGTCGATGTTTAAGGATGCGACGAGCAGGGGAAGAAAAATGGATGTTTTTGGGCCAACAAGTGCGATTGTTGGCGGAATGTTGTAATTTCATCCTCCAACGTGACGATGAATGGTGAATACTGCTGTAAGAGGTTGGACAGATGGTGAGTATCGTGTTCGTGCGAACAAGGACTGATGCAAAGACAGGTTTCCTGGTCGCTGTTGGATGTGTGCAGCTTTGCGTTGACTACTGCTTCTGCTCAGAGGTAGGTTTCATCTTTCACGAGGGAATTAATGGTTGATGGTCCGATAGGATCAAACCTGTCTCATTGATGATATTTAGCATCAGGTTGAGTTTCAGAGACATAAATTGTGATGAGCTCTGCCATAGGGCGCTTGTCTATGATTACCTGCGGGGGATCCGATTCTATCCTATGGATAAATTATTTGTATACATCATTGGGTACGATTCAACTGAAATATAGTTTCTCGTAAAACGAGATAAAAACTTGAAAAAGCTTCCATCGGCGTGTACATATTTTGACCTGGAAACGTGTATGGTTAGTACGGAAAACGGTTTCAAAAGCCTTTTCACGGCTGATGTTCTATCGAAACACGATTGCTCGAATTGTTGAGAGCATCGTGGACTAGAAATCCTCGCGGGAACACTTTTTCTTGACGAAATCGATCCAAGTTATTTGATTTTCGTCTTTCGGGTACGCAAGGATAATGATTTAGCGAGCAGGATGGATCTAAGATTCCAATTTGAGGGTATAACCTCAAAAATGTCAAATTCTCGTGATCGCTGATACAATGACTGACCAATAGAAAGTTATTTCGTAATTTTTTGACGCTTTTTGTTATTCCGCAAGCCTCTGTTATCCGCAGTGCACCATGATTTTTCGAGTCTTATTTTTTACTTGTTTAAAATATTTACCGGAGGTTTTAATGTTTTATTCTTTTACCCGTAGCGCTAGTTAGGTTGTGTCAACCGTACATGCAGCGCATATATATGTCTATATATAGGAGACAATTTGATGATTTTGCATAAAACCGTCCGCAAATTTTCGACGTGGAACTAGGTTTGGTTGCGCCAGTTATATTTTTTACACTTTTATTGGATATAGTAATACGAAGTCCACAAAAGATGTAAAAAATGTAGAAAACTAGCTAAAACAATCAAAGCAACCGTCCGTAATTTTTCGAACCGGAAGGACACGTAAACTCGATTTTCGAACGATAGAGTGCGTAACCACGAGTAGGTATCTTCCGTTTCCGGGTTTCGAAATGTTCGTAATTTCGAAACTTTCTTTTCAGGTTTCTTATGGGGGACATTTTGCGAATTTTGTTTTCATATTTAGAATGGTATGAAAAAAATTAAGCAAAGCCCTCCGTAGCAATCATAATTGCTTTTCAAATATTTGAATAGTGACGACGGTTAACGTTGTTTGGGTTTGCTTGGGTTGCAGGAGAGATTTCAGGTATTCATATATTCGTAACTTCGAACCCTTGTTTTGTCGACTCTGCAGATTGTCTGCTTCATTATTCGATTCGAATACAATTGTATACATCGAAATAAAAACTAGACACGTTCGACCGGCAGGGTTTACCCAAGTTTTTCCAAGTCGTAATCCTATCGGCGTAATTTACAAACTCCCGAAACTAGGAGGATTCGGTAACGATTGAGACTTGATCGGGAATCTATCGATCGATCTCACCGAAGACGACGTCTAGAGTACCAATGATAGCGACAATATCGGCAAGATAATGGCCGGGTGATATTGCCGCGAGCGAGGCGAGATGGGGAAAACCAGGTGCTTTGATCTTGCAACGATAAGGCTTGCTGCTTCCGTCGCTGACGAGGTAAACCCCGAATTCACCTTTCGGCGCCTCGATCGCCGTATAAGTCGCCCCAGGTGGTACCTGCAAAACACTGATATCAATTCGCGTTCTTTTTCTCTTTTCTTTTTATAATTTTGAATTTAGGGAGGCTTCAGACCTGAAAGCCTTGACTGAAGAGCTTGAAGTGATGAATTAGCGCCTCCATGCTCGTTTTCATCTCGTGACGACTGGGTGGTGAAATCTTCGCGTCATCGACCTTTATCTCACCCGGTGGCATCTTATCCAGGCACTGTTTAATAATCCGCAGGGACTGTCGCATTTCCTCGATCCGGCAAAGATACCTAATTCACAAGAAAAGCTTTAGTGATCCGTTTGTCGCACTGTGGATCGATCTCAAAATTCTTAAATTCAAAAGTGGCAGCCAAAAAGCTAATTTTGTGTACAAAAATTACGTTTGTAGTTAATTACGTCCGTGGCATCAACATTTTTACAGATTTTACGGTTTTATTGGTGAACGTAGGAGGATTAAATTTATAGGAGAACATAGTGGTCTTTCAATGGAAACATCGTTTTATAAATTTACTTAATGTTTTCAGCAACAATCGGTTTTTTTTGCTTAAAAAATTATAACTTTTACAGCCAACGATATATATATTTCAAATCTTTTTTGTTTTTTTTATCTACAATTTATATTCCGGAAATATTTCCGCTACTAGGTGTCTTTTGGAAAGATCATTTTGAAAATTGGACCTACCGCCTCTTTTTTGCATAAAAATAATTAAAAAACATCTATACATGAATACGTATTGAGTAGGCTCTCGAAAAAGAATACGTCTTTCTGTGATAATACTCCAAAACAAAAAAGTCAGTTTAGCCTTTTTTTCGGGCTCTAAAGTTTATCCCTAATATCATATTCACCGATCGTAGCAGTCGCCATTGATGCCGATCGGGACATCAAAATCCATGAGATCGTAAGCGTCGTAGGGAGCAGTCTTCCGAATATCCCACTTAATCCCGGAGCCTCGAACCATGACTCCACTGAAGCCCCAGTTGAGAGCGTCCTCCGCCTTTACGACGCCGATGCCAACCGTTCGATTTTTCCAAATTCGGTTCTCCGACAAGACGTCCTCGACCTCGTCGATCCTGTCGGCGTATTTAGCCGCCCACTCGTATATGTCGTCCATCAGTCCGAGGGGAAGATCCAGGGCGACTCCACCGGGACGGATGTAAGCGGCGTGCATACGGGCGCCACTCACGCGTTCGTAAAACTCCATCAGCTTTTCACGTTCCTCGAAGAGCCAGAAGAATGGCGTCATCGCGCCAACGTCCAGGGCGTGAGTCCCGATACCCATTATGTGATTTAGGATTCGTGTGATCTCAGCGAACAGTGCTATTTTTTGGATCACCAAAAATTAATTTGTTAAACAAATGCACCGTGCTGAAAAAAATATTCTATGCAGCTCGATACACAATACGAGAGCGTCTTTGATTTAACCTAACCTCTTAGTAAGCAATGCTGATACCTTTTATTCGAATCATCATTCGTTGCATACACGAAGACAAAAATTGGCAATCATCCGTAAAGAAAAAGTGAGCTACTAACTGCGAATATACTTGGCTCTGAGCGGGACTTGGATGTTGAGAAGTTTTTCAATGGCGAGCGAGAAACACTGCTCGTTGCACATCATGGAGACATAGTCGAGACGGTCGAAGTACGGGAGAGCTTGCATGTATGTCTTGTACTCAATCAGCTTCTCTGTTCCCCGATGCAAAAGGCCGATATGCGGATCAGCCCCGACAACCACTTCTCCGTCCAACTCCAGAATCAAACGGAGCACTCCGTGAGCTGCAGGATGTTGGGGGCCGAAGTTGATCTTGACGTTCTTGATATTCTTCTCGAGGGGGGGGTCCTTTGGATATGGCGATGAAACCCATCTAACACCATCGGCTGGATAGAGGACGGGACCTTCCAAGCTCTTCATGTATTCCATATCTGGATACCATGTCCCTGCCGCTCTGTTTGGTCTAAACGAAAAAAACACATTGGTGAAGAAAGTTTGACAAATGTCATCAGAATGAAGCGGTGGATAAACTTCGTGTAGTATAATTTTAAGTAAACTTGATTATTATTATTATTTATAACAATCATGAGGTTCATCATTGTTATTTTTATAATTATTGTTATTGAATAAACAATAATAATATTATAAGTATATTATAATTAAATAATTATGATAATCGTCATCGTCATTATTTTACATTATCAATATCATTGTTTTATTAATTGTATATTCCCAAACTTTAACGTAACTGGAAGACCTTCTGCAATTTGTGCAAATTAAGGATTACGGGTGGACATTTATCACAATTATCGTAGTTATTATTATAAATGCATATACATGTCAACACAACGGAGTTACGAGCGGTAGAGGTTAGAAAATCATTACGTAACTTTTTGTGCAAAATAAGGTGTTGGAGTAATTGACGAACTTCCGAAACTCACTTTGCGAAACGTAGGAAACTTCCATTTTGCAGGAAGGAGTTGCCGTCCGCCGAAAATCCTGCGGATTTACGTAAAACAGTCCGCAAGACACCAGCCGCCATCGTTCCACCCGGACGATCGCGAACCGGAACGACACGCGAGCGCGATTTTCGAACGGCGAATCGTAGAACTACGAGAGGGTTACTTCCGTTTCCGGGTTATGAAAATGATGCTATTCCAAGCCGCGGACAAAGTTTGTTTTTGCGTTTCTCGTTAGGAATGCTTTGTGTGTTATCTTTGACATAATTATGACGGAGTGACGATAATTAAATATTGGATATTCCGATTCCGACGTTTAATATTTTTTTGTTTCAAAGAAACACGAACTTACAAAACGACGTTAGTATGTAATTTCCTAGGTCATTATATATTTTAAAAATAATCAAAATCGAAAGTTCAGCAAATGATGAAGACGAAATCGAACGTTTTTTAACGTCGCGGGTTTCGGAAAATCTCGCGACGTTAGCGACGCCTAGTGACCGCCCAAGCAGAATCGATTATACAAAAATCTAACCTAAAAACGAGTTTGACGTTTTTCGCGTCGTCATTTGGGATGTCCCTAATTGATGTATAATTCAGGAATTCTATTTATGGAACGCCGTCGGAAATTGAACGTAGTCGGTTTTGAGCAACGTCATTGAACTTACTACGACGACATTATTTTGTGATTCTCCTACTATTTGTAAGCGCGACTACAATACGGTGACCTTGAATTAAGTGGTATTGTAAAAGTGCAGCCAGAGTTAAGAAATAAAGGCTTAATGAAATATAAATTATTCGCAAGGACCTTCAAATGCCTGAAGTTGACCTCCAAATATCTCAGCCGACTGGACGAAATACAAAAAAACAAGATCCCAATTGTTCTTCACCAAATCTACAAAACTTTTGTCTCAATGATTGTTTTCCTCATATTGACTCATCGAAATTTTTCGATTTGGTAACTCGGACGACCCATCCTGTACGAATACCGATAATTAATCTCACATCCAGATGCAATTGCATCTGTCAGGGTTATTCTCCAAACGAGAGTAACGCTCCGAACGATTCTCGACGGTGGCGCCACCGGTAACGGATGGCAAACTTCGAGCGGTGAAAGACCTTGCACTAGGTTGTTCATCAACGCATATGCATATGAGATCTCAACTTACATGGCTGTACAGTCAAATCGCTCTAGAGCGTAAACCTAAGCCAGTCCAAAGGAAACAAAGAAGAAGAAATCTCGTGAACTGGCGAAGTTCGAAGCGCGTGTATGACACGCAACTTGACGCGAGTGAATGTTGCGCAGTTGCGCACAGAGAGGGACACCCTTGATGCGCAAACTCTTTGCTTCCATCCCCTTTCACCCCCCACCCAATCTTCCTCGCGGCGTGGCTCTAGCACGCCGCGATCTCTTTGTGTTATTTTTGGACGTTTCGTTGTTGAATGCTTTAAATAGGATCGAGCTTTCGAAGAGAATCTCAGTCTATGAGAAGTCTTCTACATGTTGGAACATCGGACGATTTTCGATGTGAGTAAACAATAATACTATTTCCTGAATCCGTCCGCGAACGCCTCTTGCGAGATGTATCAGCAAAAAAAAAACGCGGGAATCCCCCTACGGCCATGACGCGCACTTCTGGTGTATAAGCCTATTTTCACGTGCGGAACAAAACCATACGATTTTCGGTTAACCTTCTTTACTTCGTTTACATGGTCATTTGCAGTGATGAATAGATCGGGTGAACGGCACTGTTGATTGTCCAGAAAGTAGAAAATGGTTTAAAAATTAATAATTCCATTGACACGTTAATTCGTTGATGTCCGACAGCCTGTATTCTGTATCCAGATCTTCACTTCAGTCGATTTTCGTACTTCGTACAGTTCGAAATGGTATCATGGTTGAAACCGCGTACGAACGAGTGATCTACTTGTGTTTTTTTTTATTTTGGCACTTGTCCCTACGTGACGCTTTTCAGCTCTTTCTTCTTTCGTTTATGAATCCTTTGTTTTCGATTGAGATTTGCAACGGGAGATTGAACCACAATGGATAATTTCAGGTAGTTTGGAAGGTAGATATTCAGATCAAAGCTGTAGCGTACTGCCAACGTGAAGGTACATATCTAGAAATTATGTTTTTCACTTCGAGCGTGACTTCGAGGCTCTTAAAGAGCTTTACGGAAACATGGTATGAAAATTAGGAGTTCAAAACGTAAACAAATCGTCCGACGTAAATCGAAGCTCTTCTGGTTGCACATTTTTCTAATCCGACGAAACTCGGAAATACTCATAACACCGCAAAAACAAAGAGCACAATTTTTCTAACCTCTTTTGTTACGCTTGATCTAGCTTTTCGTCGCCTCGATAAATTTACAAAGTTTTAGGCTTTACTTGCGAGGAACATCCGGTTTTTTTTTCATTTTTCAGACGGATAACTTCGTATTTTTGAAAATTTCACAAAAAACCTACGATTGCGTGAAACGTGGAGTGGGGGCACGTGGGAAGGCCAGTGGTGGTCCGGTTTCCACCTATCTTCGTAATTACAACCGATTCGGCCGTTTTTTTTTTTGCAACGCCATCGGGAAACTGCGACGCAGCTTTTCGCTTTGGCAAAAGTTCCAACGCATGACTCGGGATTATTTTTGAAACGGTCGACCCCGCGCGTGTATCATGATCGAGACGGTGGTAGTCGGGATGAGAAATATCGGAAATTCATGACACTCGTGCATTTTCGTTTCTCGATGGGAAACAAATAAATATACGTTCGTGTCAACCATATTGGTTTCATTGTGAGGTTACGACCAGAACCTATTCACTTTTGTTTATTATTTTTTACCTTCATTAATAGCTATTATTAATCAAAGAGAAAAAGTAGGCAGACCGTATGATTTTCAGATGTCTGTAGGAGGGAGTTGAAGTATCACGATCATATAAAAGAGGTTAGGACGTATGACGCGGAACGATCATAACCGTTTTTTCCTACGGTAACCTAAAACTGAAAAAGAACAGTATTCTTGAAAGTAATCCTTCATTGCTCCAAGCTATATTTTAATACGCGGACTACGGCTCTAAACGACCTCCTAAAATAGGTTAAGGTAGTCCTCTCGATGCAGACTAGTCATGGAGCGAAAATATCTAAATGATGATTTACCGAGATCTCGATAAAATAGCGGACAGTGCTTTATTCGGTCTTGTGATTGGGTGCAGGATATTGTGTTAGGAATGTTTAATTAATATCGATATCGATTAATATCGACTAATATCGATGAATATCGATATCGGAGATACTTGAACACAGATCAGGCAATTAGGAACGTTGAAGTTGGAACAGAACGGATCATTCAATTATATTTTATTCCGTTCAAGTTGAGTTTACAAGTTGCTTCAAATTACGCTTCGAATTCATAAGATGGCCATTGCAGATGCCGGCAGAGTGCATTGCCAATCCGTTGCAACGGGAGCTCGCGGATTCGATAATCCGCATGCAGCCCTTGGACGAGATACGAATTTTACTGGCATGTGGAGCTAAGCCGAACGACGTAGTGACGCAGGGCCTGAGGCCCCTTCACTACGCAGTTTGGCAGAAGTACACGGACGCCGCGCAGCTCCTTCTCGTTCGCGGCGCTGATATCGACGCGACCGACGAGTGTGGATACTCCGCGTTACATTTGGCGGCTGAACATGGATATCTCGAATTGGTCAAACTCCTGCTGAAGTACGGTGCGAAAGTGGATCATCGACAGGACACGGACGAACTCTTTCCAAGGTAAAGAGGATTCCTGGTTTATTGGTAAAGAGATCGAAACTGATAAATGCGAATCTGAAATGTGAGAGAAACGTGAACTATGTCGGAGTTCGGGATTGGTTGATTTTTCCACCAACCACTTCGTATCATGACTAGGGTGTTGATTATTCCAAATGGGATGGTTGGTCTACTTGAGCAATATTGAGCTTTCGAGCAAAGTCCTCTGGAGGCAAGTCCAGTTGGTAACACTGATCAGGAAGTACTCTAAAAACGTTTGTATACTTTAAACACAGAACAATGCTGTGCGATGAGCCACTGAGGCTAGCTCTGCGAAATCGTCACATTGAAGTGGCGAAACTTCTTCTGGAAGCTGGCGCCAATCCAAACAAACGATACTTTTTTGGCTCGGAGATCAACTTGGTTTCCCCGTTAGACCTTGAATGCATGGAGCTGCTGTTGACATTCGGTGCGCAGCCAAACACCAGAGACCGGGCTGGTTTGACACCACTCATGAAAGCAGCCAGATTGCCGCAGGCAAGTCTAGACTAACGTTCTTCGTTGAAAACCGTGATTAGTAATAATACTAGAATATAAAAAACACAATATTGGATACAGTGTCTTCCTACCAAGTGTCTTCAGTGGCGCCATTCGGTTCGTACGGGAACCGTGATGAGGCGCCACTATCGATCTGAAAATCGATCATAATAAATTCAAATACGACAGTTAGCGTTTCGAGTTGATAAAAAGGCAAGCGTTTCTAGATGCATTTTTGCAAAAATTTCAGGGCATATCGTCGGTGTTGCTCCTATTGAATTATGGAGCCAATGTAAACGCGATGGCCGACGCCAGACACGATTATCGAACGGTTCTTCATTACGCGATTCTCGGCGGTGATCCAACGGTCATCAATCTCCTGTTGAAGCAGGGAGCAAGATTGGACCTTGGCCCCGACTACCAAAAGCCGACGGCATTGGATTTGGCTATACTCAAGGGTGACCCGTCGATCATTGAAATGCTGTTGCAATCAGGTAAAGGCATCTGGCTCGAAACCCCCGTCGTACATACGTCAATTGAATACTTGCGATGCCGGCTTGTTAGAGTTACGATGCAAAAAATGCATTACGTATTGAACGGCGTAAAAATACGTTACCTTGAGTAGGCAATAGGGACTAGGCGATTCGCATCAAGCCATTTAGAGGAGGCTGACGCGGTCTTTTTACATCTGGCGTTTCTCACATTCGCCGCTATGCGGCGCTTCGATCTAATATCACGATGCAGCTTAGCTAACCTCAAAATCGGCACGTAATTTCGTATTAACGAGAAAATCAGTCGGATTAGTTATTGGATATTCTATCACCAGAAATAGCATCAACATTTGGAATATTTTTAAACATCGAAAATTCATTGATAATCTCAGTTTTTATTGAGAATTACGATCAGCGCTGATGCTTCCAGGTGCTGACGTAAACGCCACGTCGCCAATAATTGGTTCTCCGCTCCACGTGGCCTGTGCGGATAACATTCCCAACAGATTAGAGATCTTGTGCATGCTTCTGGAGCGTGGGGCTGATCCAAACCTTGTGATACGAAGCGACGAGGGTCCGGCACTTAGACCGGTATTGGCAGAGTACGTTGCTTCCAACGTGAATCCGTCGGTAGAAATAGTGTCTCTCTTGCTGAAGTACGGCGCCAGAGTTGTCATCAAGACCCAGTTCCGGGATCCCCACGGTATTCTCAATTCCCTACAAAATACGGCGGGCAAGCCCCACCTGTTGAGAACTTTGCTCGAAGCTGCCGAAAGCTTCGATCCCTGCATGATCAAGAGATCGAGCAGTTTGACGGACGCTCAAAGGGCACTGGTAATGGAAGCAGCGAGGACTCCACTACCGTTGATACATCAGGCTAGACTCAGAGTACGAAAAATTTGCGGCACTAAGCTCCCGAATATCGTCGGGAGACTTCAACTTCCCCAATCGCTACATCGATACCTCCTGTACGATTTGTATTAGTTTGCAATTCGTGTATCAACCTATCATTTTGCTGTGTGTGCTATGATGGTGATTTGTCACTTGTTGATTGAAAATCGTTTCCAGCAGACTTCCAACGATTTTCCCTGAAACGCAACGCCAGAACGGTCCGCTAACCTCAATCTGTTGCTACCTTAGATCAACCATTTTGGTAATCCGGAATGTTTAAATCTTGGACCTAACCTCAAAAACGTTCTGAATTCTGTCGAGTCATATTTTTCAATGGGAGATCTATTATATTACGGAAATCTATGATATTATTGATCATACGTGTTTTCAAAAGATTAGGAAGTGCCAAGTGGCTCATTAAGAAGAATGTTTTCCGAGGTTGAAAGCGCTTTCAGTGTCAACTGGACCTCTGAATCTAGAGCCTGAACATGGCTACTGTGATAAATAATGATGATCAATCAAGCAGTTCTCGCAACTGCACTGCACGCCTCAAAACGATCCTCCTAAAACGATTGGATTATTGTGGTCGATTGTGATATCTAGGTTGTAGGATGCAATTACAACTTTCGACACCGCACCTCTGATACTTTCTTGCGCCTTGTGAAGTCTTGCCAAATCACCTTTTGATCATACCATCCGCTTCTTTGATTTGCGAACGTTTCCAAATTCGAAAAACAAAAATATTGTCGTCCCAAGGAAAAGCGATAAATGGAAGGCCGAGAAAAATGTCCGTGAAACGGTTAATCGAACGATGAATATTGAGAAACTCACAACGCACGAAAAGTATCACGCGCTCGTGCCTTATCAGTCAATAATGTGATCTCAAGAGATTGTCGGTCCTATACTTTTGATTTGATGTGTGCGATTCAATGTTACCCGGACGGTGGCATATAATTTTGTATCTTTATATACGACTGCAAAATAAATAAACGGTTCATAAATCGGGTCTCCTGTGAAACTTTTAATCGTTTTGTTTAATATTAAAATGCGTCATCAACTGCAGTCATTAGACTGAGAACGATTCCAAGAAAATATTTTAACTTAAAATATACCGAGCTACTAAAACTTTGAATGATCCAAAACGTGCTTCTTGAACGCATGATCGATCGTCTTATATTTGGAAGGTTTCTCTTATAGTCCTTTATAATAAGTAGCTGAAGGTCATTGCTGTCTTCACCCAGTTTTTTGACGAATGGAGACTGATCGGAACTTGGAAGACTTTTTCTCCCTTATTACCAAACCACATTTTATAAAAGTATCAAAAATGAATGGGGCATTCCACCTGACTAGTGTTGGAGCCAGAACGGCAGAGATTTACGCTTTCCTATTCTAGAAATAGAATTCTCAATAGTGATGCTTGCGCTACTTTTGGCAGACAGCTCAATGACGAAATATCAACTACTATCATCGCGGTTCTTGTTCTATTGAGGCCATATATCAGACGCTGCGAATATTCATCACAGTTACGCCGGTACTGCAGAACTCGTAGCTTTCGTCTATACAAATCGCTGTGAACCACCGTGAGATGGCAGCAATTATCGACTACTTATCGACAGCGGACAATGGGCAAAATTCTTTTTAAATGCATGTTATCAGATGATATGATAATATTGGAACAATTTTTTTATTTTTTACGCCGTTGACTGCCATGCGATTATTGGTGGTTGGCACATCTATGACGTACGTTGTAAGAATTTCAGCGGAGCAGTTAAAGGGTTAACCCATATACACAATTTTGTTGGATTTAGTTAATTTTAACTTCTATCTGGAATATCCCTTTAGCATTGAACTAATAATTGTTTGTAAATTCTGATAGCAAAGTTAATGTTTTGTCCAGTGATTGAATACAAAATAATTTAAATAATGTTATGCTAGTAATAAAAAGAAAAGAATGTTTTTCTAAATTATCGTCAATGCTTCATCGATAAAAATTATAGCAAAGTCCTTTGCCTGTCATAGCCTTATTGGCTTCTTCGGTAGTTTAGTGGTCAGTATTCCTTCGTGCAACGTGAGAGCGTTTCTCCGCCGGAGAGAATTTTCTTCGATGCCTTTTTCAGACATGGTAGCACACGATGAATTAAATTCAGGACCAAAATATCTCACCTGCAATAGGAAAAGGAGTCCCGGAAAATAAAAAATAACAATTTATGTAACATTCGTGTAAACATAATTCAATTTTCGAACTTGGGTAGCTCAAGTCTAAAACTAAACTGTTAAGGAACGGTGTTGGCGTGTCGTAGACCTTTCGAACGTCGCATTAAAAACGAAAATGTAAAAGGTTCGAAATTAATAGGTAAAAGAAAATCTAACAATTGTGTGTACATAGGAACGCGATGTATCGGTTGACATCTGTCAGTTTTCTGTCGAAACCGTTTCGTATTTTTCCTTTCATGCGTATGGCAAATTCATTTTTCCTAGCGAGTTTCAGTCTGTTTCTAAAACGCATACAGCCACGATATTTGGAAGTGGGATCATGAAAATCCAAACTTGCTCGATTATCAGGCAAATTCCGGAACAAGGGATACCGGGATAATTGATTTCAGAATTACTTTTATTAAGAAATACTCTGCACTTAGTAAATGCCTTATGATCATTAATTGTAGTTATGATAATTATTGTATAGCGCTGTCCTAAATCGCTAGTAAGAAGCATGATCGCTAACACATTTTACATGCCCTTAAAATTAAAAGTAATATATTCTTAAAACACGACGTACTTCTTTTCAATTTTTTTTTCTGTTTTCTTTCTGTTGTTTATCGATCAAACGAAAATACTTGAATCTCTAAGGAAGCTTAACGAAGTTCGATAAGTGGAACTTGTCGATGTCGATGGCTCCACAGGGTGATTATAATTTGTAGGGACGAGGTTTACGATCGCTCCGTAAGTTTGCTGTTTACGATTTCGTCGTGAGGCTCACCGCGATGCTTCCCTCTACGGAATATCTACTCGATCGACATTATAATTCTCTTTTTTCTTTCCCTCGTTCCCGAACGGGGCTTACGACAATTGGCATACGAACGAGCACACGCGATCGATACTAAACAAAGGCAGGTAAACTATTCAGGACAATTATAAATATATCGACCAATCTCGGTCGGCAGAAATTATTCTAAAAAAAACCGAGAAAAGAAATGACGGGACGGGGGGAGGTAAAAGTAGAAAATGATCGGTAATTTGTTTCGTTCAGTCTACCGACGTGAGATTTTCTTCGTCAAGTTCTTCCTAGAAAAAAAAAAGGAAGTCGGAAGAAAAAAAACGTAATTTTTAATGAGATTTTTGAGGCGTGGATCTTTGGTCATATTGTTCGTACGTTGCTCGCCCCAGAAAAATCCACTCTCAAATCGAAAGGTGGCGTGTGAGAAGGTTTGTCGGTTTCTTTCTCTCTGGAAATTGCTTCCAGTGTTGAATCGCGATAAAACGAGACTTGTCGATCCGGAGGCCGATCGATGACTCGTGACGATTTTTCGAGAATTACGGATTCGTTGAAACGTTTGCAGGGCTTGATACGCCTCCGGATTGTCATACGGAAAAAAAATACCGCATTGCCGTAGGAGCAAACAATATCGATTCAATCGGAACTTGAGTGTTTCGAGACAAAAATCCCCCACGAAAATCCACCGCGTCGGAGATGTGGAAAACAGTCATTTGTTGTAATCCTGAGATCGAAAAAGTTATTGTCATACGTGTTTGAAAAATGTGGACGTACGATCAGTTAATTTTAATCGTTCTGTTCAACGAGACTGCCAATTTCGTGCAACGAACGATATGCATTTCTGGAAAACGTAGCGCACCAAATCATTTTCGGAAAACGGAATTTTCAAGCAAATTATATGTTTCTTTTTTATTCGACCAAAAGTCCATTTAAAAAATCGAGAAAATAAATCTTCCGTTTGGTTAAAAAGAGTTCAAAATTTTATATATTTTTCAGGATCGAGATTTCACGATTGCTGTTCAATTTGTATTCGTTTGACGAGTTTTATTTTGATTTCCTCATATTCGTCAAGGTTCCGAAATTGTAGTTAACAGAAAGAAAAGTGTGATTTCAGACAATCGGTGCGGGAGATTTTCGTTTTTTTTTTCTCGCGAGACACTCAAAATGTTCAAACTTTTCGGGATTCGCGTCCGATAAGTGTCGGGTTCATTTTTTGAGGAAGCTCAACCGCCACAATGAATCAAAACCCCATATGGGCCAGTTACGAATCTGCAAACGACAATGATCGCTGAATTAATTGCGTGGTCACGTGGTTATCGCCCAAGATCTCACGTTTATAATCTGGCGATTCTTAAGGAGAATACCGCGAGGTCCAGAAAATCGGTGAATCAGAATTGCGAGCCAATGGCGAGATTTACTCTGTTATTTTTTGTATCATAATAGAAAGGAACGTGTTTGACGTACCCATTTTTTTTTTTCAAATTTCCGAAAGCATGACTTCTGGACCTCCGGCAAGCTATTGTCAGGAATCGGACCCACCCCGCCGCTCGCCGTGCAACGAATCATTTTTCTCCGGGACAAAACCGACAACAGTTCTTCGGACATTTGAAATTGATTAATAAATTAGACCGTCCTCGATTATTTGGGGCTTGTACTGGCTCACGACCCGATCGCGAAACGGCGCTTCTTTACTGGATTTTCTTCTAGCTCGATTCGTGTTTTTTTTTTTCTTTTGTTTCTCGTAACTTTTCTCTTTTTTTGTTTGTTTCCATAGACACTATAATCTATCCTATCGTTGGCTCGTAATCCTCTCTCTTTCTCTCTCTCTCTCTTTCTGTCTGTCTCTCTCGCGTCTCGATTTTACTGTAAATAATTAATACGATAACAAGTATCGCGTCGCATGGAAAAATATGACTTCATCTGAGCGCTATTTTGTGTTTTTTTTTTTGTCATTTCTTTCTTTTTGTTAACAATGGCTATACATTAAGCGAACGTCTCTCGTCAATGATTCTCCGCAATCTTTGTTTTCTTCCTTCTTTCGTTCATCGAAATCTTTGTTTTTTTTTCTTTCTTGTTGTCCTCACTTTTTTCCCCCAAAAACCGCGATATTTTTCTGTCTGTCTCTTTCTCTCTTGGAGCGTAAGGATCGTCACACTTTTTACACGCCAACGTGGAAATGGCACGAGTCACGAGATTTTTCTTTTTTTGTTTCTCCTCTTCATTTATCTTCTTCCTCATCGCTCCTCTCTCTCTCTTTCTCTCTCTGTTTCTCTCGTGTCCGTCGGCAATTTGCTCGAGTCTAGAAAAATATTGTTGCGACGGAAGGGCGAAATTCATCGTGTCGCTTTTTTTTTTCCAACGAGGTAAACGAAAAAACGAAATGAAGAAAAACTCGGTACTTCCGGTTAAGTTGGCGGAATTTGGGGAGGGTCGTTCGGCACCGAACCTTGAAAAGATCCGAATGTTCCAACTCTCCAAATTTAAAAGTTGAACTGCGCTGTATGTGAACAAAAACGGATATATGTATATATAAATATAAATCTATCGGTACAAAATCAGGACTTCGTGCATTGTCGAATTCGTTCGTGTTTGCTTTGCATTTCTCATTTCAAAAAGTGCGTATTATAATTTAGAAAAAAAAGACGTATTGACAATGTCATTCCGATTGAACGTGAGAGAAAAGTAATTATTCAACGTGAGCACCGTGCTCGTGCGAAGGTTAAATTCGAAATTTTTCACAGCCCTTTTATTTCATTGTTGATTTAAATTCTCACAGCTCGTAATCTTTTTTCCAACCACCAGAATGATTTTTTAAATCGATTAATTTTATCAACTACGAAAACTGCGTTAACTGCGTTTCGGTCTAGTAACCCAAAAAAAAAAAATACTCGATAAGAGAAATACTTATCCAAGTGCATCAGAAATTTCTCGACGAAAGCTACGAAAATGTAAAATAAATTAAAAGACGGCCGTTTCGAAAAAAAAACTTTTCGAAGTTGACTTTCACGTGAAGTTGATTATTATTCTCAGGGTCAAATCTTCGTTGACACGTTTTTGCCCGATCGGAACGAAGCGACGTTTGGGTGAAATATTTTTCATTGGAATACGTTCTTTGCTAGATTAAAGCTCGAAACACTTTTCTCACGATGTATACGCCTTAACGCAATGTGTAATACTTTTCAAATACGATCGAAAATACGATACGAAACGATGCAATGATTATTGTTTCTAATGTTACTACGGGTACATTATTGATATATTGGCGAATATATTTCTAATATATCATATCAATGATAATGCAATTATACGTTGATATTATCGGCCGATGGTGGCAGTAATATTGTTGTTACATCGTTCGATATATCGTATCGCCAATAATGATCGTACAATTATCAAATATCAAAGCAACGATTGGAAACGTTTAAAATATTGGCGGATAACATCGATCTGATCGGATCAACAATGCACGATGGATTTGTTCTTTTCTGATTGGATTGATAATGCCCTATTATTTTTTTCTTCCCTGTAATCATGAATTATCGTCTGATTATATTAATTCCAATAAAAATTCTTAATTCTCCGTTGATCGAATTCGGGTCCAAAAAAGTTTTTGAGATTTGAAAGAAAAAATGAAACCTTCAGACTGGAGAGCCTGTAAAATTTCTATTGAAATTGGTTTCTCGATGAATGTTGATTTTTTCCCAATAAGCCAAAAAAAAAAAAAAACGCAGTTCGCAACTTTGAAACTTCACGACCGGAACACGATTCGAAAAATCCCTTCAACTTCGATCGCCGAATCATCAGAGTCACTCCGACTTCACGAAAAAAAAGAAACACACGCACACGCACACGCACACGCACACACACACACACACGAACATAACCGGGGTGTCTCGAATCGCAATTCATTTTTTTCTCCCTCGATCCCCCTTCCCCAAATTCGTTTTTATACATTTATATTATTCTCGAGTCGAAAGTTTGTCTCGGTTACTAATACTGCGGGCTTAAAAAAAAAAAAAGAAGAAAACGCACTCGGGTTTAGCAAGCGTGCGCCGGATGTTGTTTTTTTTTAGCTCTCGAGGACTCGTGTGTCTCCTAGGGATATTTTCACGCGGTTATCAACGGCCTAACGTTCTACACTTCCTGTATGCCATCGACGGCGACGATTGGGAAATTCTCGTCGATCTCGAAATTGATCGGCACGAGGTGGGGGGAGGTGGCGCGGGGCGAGCTGGGGTATAAATTTTGGTGGCGCGGTTGTTGTTTTGCTATACGAATGCTTGGGACTCGAACTAATTATACCTCAGGGTGGGCCGAGGATAGGACTGTTTTGTTTTGTTGTTGTTTAAATCGGTTTTCTCGTCTCGATCGGTGTTTCAACTACTGTAGGCTCGAGTTAAGGCTCTCCGGGAGGCGATAATTCATCATGTGGTAGGGCGGGCTTGCTGGACTACCGGGCTGACTGTTCGCACTGTGCTGACTCGTGCCGCGTCCCCGTTTTCGCCTCTGCAGAATTCCCTTTCTCGCCATGTAAAATCGAATCGTGCTTATCGGTATCTTGTATTTTTCCGAGGCTACCTGGAACGTCATCCCGCGGGCTACCAGATCCGAGGCTTGCTTCAATTCGTGTTCCGAACGTCGCTGGCGCCTCTGATAGCCTGTAAAATATCATTTACGACGTCAGACAGGAACGAGACTTCACTCTTACGCTCTTCCAACAAAGTTGGTAGGAAGAGACAATTGATGTTTTCAGATTTTAGATAGATGACACGTATACGCGGATTATTCGATTTTTCCGGACAAAAAGAAAATGTAATGTAATTGCACGATTTCGTAAGTAAATGACAAGCTAATTTTTCACAATAGCTGTTGATCAGCTGGAATATTGAGATCAACTGTAAAAAAAAAGGAACGCTTTGTCTCGTGTTGGAATTCTACTATTTTCTTTAACGAAAAAGAAATGTGATTTGATTGCATAAATTAACGAATACCTATAACATTGATAATCTTATGAGTTTTCTAGGTACTCATTCATTTGTGCGAACAAGAATTATCGTAATTTTTTCATTGTAATTCTTTCAACTTTGCAACGAAAAAAAAAGTAGTTTTATTGCACAAATTCGTGAACACGTACACACTAATGCTCTTATGAGATTGTAGGAATTCATTGAATCGGAAATGGAATTCATTAAGTCGAGAAATTGGATACACTGTTATATAATTGCACCAATTAATATATTTCCACAAATACGGTTATGCATTTTGTAGAGATTCATCAAACCATGGTTGTTTTCAAGTAATAATAATTTTGTTCACTTTTCACGAGGAAATAGGAATTTGATCGTGCACTTTTCCGCCGAGTCTTTTAAAATCAGACAAATTTCAAGACCCTGTAGCTTTTTGAACACCCCTAGAACGGTGACGATGGGTCGCACGAAACGGTTATTTAGTTTTACGAAATTGGTATACCGAAGGTTACCTTCAATAGCTGGAAAGGGACTGCTGGGACTGCACATACTGCCCGGCTGTACCACACTGATAGAGTAAGGTTTAGCGTCCTGTTGCTGGGTGAATTGTTCATCAGGCTCCATCTTGACCATGCCCTGGGTCTCCGTTAACGTCGCCTCGCACGCGCTCAATGCCTTCTCCAAGTGTTGGAGCGCCTCGGTGTGCTCGATGTTTACGAAGCTCGACGAATTGCTGGACGGCGAGTTTCCGGGTGGTGTAGACTGAACTGCCGGTGCGGCCATACCGGGCGAGACAACGGACGAATTTTCATCAACGTAGCCCGCGATGCTTGAATTTACGCTCGACGTTTCCTCCTGCTTTATACCGGAAGTCGCCGGTTTTGTCGACAATGGCGGCGTGCTGGGCGCGCTCGGTGTATTTGGCGCTGATCCGTTTCCAGTCTGAAGAGTTTCTCGACCTTGGTTCGACAAACCGCGTACCTGAACAATTTCCGGGCAAAACATTTTTTTAGAATTTTACTGATTTATGAGGAAACCACAAAAAATAAAATCGAAAATTGAATCGCATTCAACCATCGAAACATCAAACCCACACTTTAAACTATTTATTAATCCTTTATACACTTTCTTATGTGTGAAGACTGCACTTTTCTGGAATGAATTGTAGCTTACGTGTTAATTCAGGTTTGGTTTATCTTAGTGCCAAATTTCATCCCGATCCGTTAAGCCGTTTAGGCGTTAAGAAGATATTTTATTATTAAACATTTAAGTAATTAATCAATTTAACAAATAATTTTGTACATATATAATTTAATAAATACATTTAATAATGAAATCATATTTTATTATTAAACATATTTATTAAAACTATTTCAATTATTTGGCTACCCCACGAGAACCCTGGATTTTTTCAGGTTAAAAAGTAGTCTACGTATTAATCCAGAGTTTAATCTATTTTCATACAAAATTTCATAAAAATCCGTTCAGTCCTTTAAGCATAAAGGAATACCAAATATAGACGCAGACGAGCTTACGCCTTTATAATATTAGTCCGATTTGAACGAGTCTGATTTTTGGCTTGTCAGGGTTCAGTTATAGTCTTTCAATAATTCGCTGTATTTTTACCTGCAACGCGTCCGCGGCCTGCATGAGTTTCTCGAGCTGCTGTTGTTCGACGTATACCTCGCCTCGATACATGAACTCCACCAAGGCCTGGAGCTCCCACATCCTCATGTCCCTGAGAAATATGATGGGATGGGTGCAGGGTATTTCCAGAAGCAGGCGCTCCAAATAGTCGCTACACGCCGAGAGAACGACCTTGTGGCACTTTATCGAGCCACCGTCGCAGGCGAGTGTAACGTCGACGAACTGCTCGGAGCTCAGCAGCTTTGGGAAAGCACTGTGCATGTTCGATTGGTGAGAATTCCACGAGACGCAGAACTGCTGCCTAACGCCGCCTGGATAATTGCCTGCGGCCGGCAAGGCACTTCCGGTATCCATTTTCGTTTGTTTTTGTCAACGATTGTCGGTCGAATCTGGAAACGATGAGTACAACTTGTACACCCAAAAATCTCACCTTCAATATTCCATCTAAATTTCTGCATCGCTTTGAAGAATTTTTCATGTATTCATTTGTATTGCGAGTGCGGCAAAAAGGTTTATAATATGAAATTTAGATTTTTGCAATGTTTGAGTAATGATTATGAAAAGTTGAGGATGATGATTAAAATGTGTAGCCAATGTACTATTTGTTGCATCGATCACAGCTCATTGACTACTATTCCTCATCAAATCTGTGTTAATCAATGTATTAACCGTTTCGTCAAGTGTGAAAATGATAAATGTCGCTTGCGGCACTCCAAATTTAAGAGATAGATTCAATGTATGGCTCATGAATTGCAGATCGAAGGTAAGCTTGTGATTGCGATAAAACTGCTAGGCCAACGTTAAATATATTTTTGAAGAAAACATAGACCCTTTTTTTGACGATTGAAACATAATAGAAAGGAACTCAAATGAGTCCAAAAGTGATTCACCAGATTGTTTACAACTGCGCCATTTATTTATATTCATCGACAAAAAATCGTACACAGTTTTATTAATTTTCATTGTGTGGTACATCTAAATGATTTTCATATAATTTAGGTTATATCCCCAAATTGATAAAATTATTATAATATAGATCCTTCCTACGTCGTTGTCAAAGGCGACTTCGAGCAACTGTGAAGATTACAACGCGTCATGACGTGGCGATCGATAACCGATAGCACCAAACCCAACTGAATTAAGGTTCGACGTTCTAAATGAGTCTCCGATAAACGAACGTACCTATCGTTTGATGGGCCAAAGAAAGTGAGCCTTGAGGAATGTAAATTCAGAATTGGGAAATGTAAAATAAAAACCGAGCCATCAAGAACTGGCATCTGCACCCTTGCGTCGGCCAATTCCAACAAAACGCAACACAGAGGCAACGCATTAGAAAAATGTTGAAAATTTAAAGGTTGCAAATCTGCCAACTGAAATTCAATGAGTTGCCACGGCTGGCAATAGTCCTACCATCATATCTGGTACTTTGGATATGATTATCGAATAGCTTCACGGTTCGTCGACTCGTTGCAATTTTGCCATCGAGTACAGAACGACGCAACACGTAAATAGTGTGTATGGCAAGTTCGTACCTTAGCCAAAGTCGGTGCACGCTTAACTTCAAATCCCACTGTGCACAGATAGAAAAGCTCTCTCTCTCTCTCTCTCTCTCTCCGGCAGCGGTGTAGTCACGCTGCTCCCAATAGAATATTTAGTTTGCTCTGAAAACGAAATTAAAAAAAAAAAGAATAAAGACCGATCAGCAAGAGTTACACGAAAAAAATGATGCAAACACAAAAAGCGTGACAAAGCACGAGATAATGCCTCGAACGCGGGGATAAAGTTGAGATTCATAGAATTGTGGAAAAACCAATTCTAATACTGATCGATCGTTGACGACCGGAAGTGCAAGCCTGAGTCAAAAGGAAGAAAAAAAAACAACGCGATCGCTCAATCGTTATTGATCGAACCGACGAAAAAAAGGCCAGGAAAGAAAAAAACACGCGGAGAAAACGTTCGAGTTGGAGGAAGGATGAGGCGGGAGGGAGGCGGGGGGAGCACGCGAGAAAAATACCTACGTCGTGAGTTCGGAGCGTTTCCGAGCAAAATTTACAATATGGCTGTCAGACGCTCGAGCGAGCGAGAAACGAGGGAAAAAAAAGAACGAAAGAAAAAAACGCATTTAGCAACAAACGGGGCCGGAGAGTGTCGAGGAACTTTGTCGAGGAAGCGGTTTTCTCGGCGCTCGAGACGCCGCTATCCCCCTCCGGCCGGGTCGCCGTAGGAAGAATGGAAAGAAAAAAAAAATGGGCTCCGAGCGCGTCCCGGTTCGCGGTGCGAACGACGAAAAATAGCGCTCGCGACAAAACAAAAAAGGCGCGAGAGGTGGGAGGGGGGATGGCGGCAAAGGGTGAAGAAAAGTAGTTTGGCAGCGAGAAGGGAAAATAAAAAAGGGCGGTGTGTATACGTCGAGAGCGTCTACGATGAGAAATCACGTGCACGAGGAGCGCGAGAGAGAGAGAGAGAGAGAGAGAGAGAGAAAGAGACAGGTTATAGCCAAACAAGAGGGACGCGTGTGGTCCGCGCGCGAGGTCTCCGCCTAAGACCCACGGAAACCCCGATTGATTCGCGTGCGCCGTTTAACAACCGATTTTGCACTTCTCTCGCTCGCGTTCCAATATATTTCCGGTTCGCGGCGCGACTTACCGAAGCGTCACCCCGGGAGCGTCACACTCATCGAGATATCACGATGTTATCCCCGAGGATTCTCGCTCTTTTTCTCCCGTTGCTTCCACTGATTTGGCGTGTGTTCAATTAATTTCACTCGGGCGCGCGCACTCGCGAAATATTTCGTTTTGCTTATTTTTTCCTCGTTCTTCGACGATCACACGCACGACGGCTCGATACTCACGCGCGTCGTTTTCGGCAAGATTTCGTACGACGAGAAAACATGCATCGGCCGAGATTTGCACTAGAGGAGCTCGAGATAGAGAGAGACGGAGCGTCAGAAAGGGGTGGGGGTAGCGGTTCCGGGGCAGTGAAGGGAGCAAGGTAGATCCCCCGATAGAGGGACACCGACGAACCTTCCGTCTCCGACGCTTCCACAAACTTGGGATTCGATGCCTCCATTCGTTAGATTTACTTTCTTAGCTCCCCCCACCACGCCGCGAGCGGTCGCCGCCCCGCGCCGCCGCTTACCCCCCCGACCCCCCGGCACTCCGCCCCCTGACGGCGGAACGACGAGCTCTGCCACTCCACCCCGCTTTGTTCGACGATTCACCGATTATTCCATCTAACGGGTATTTCTAGAATAATTTCATCGATCGACGCTGGGGAAACCGAACTGATGGTTTGGGGAATTTGATTAGCTAGTTTTCTCACGGATAAATTACCGGTAACTTTAGTAGACAATTCTTTGTGCTAATGATTTAGAAATTCACATATTATTTATTATATAATTTTTTGGTTCAAACTTGTAACGAAAATGTCACTAATATCGAGCCTCTAACAATGGAAATAAGAAATTGGAAAATCAACCAACCCAAAAAAACCTAAAGGAAAAGTCATCAATTTTGGAAATTTACTCAAAACTGATTAGTAATGTTGAAAATCATCTAGTTTGTCATTAGTTTCAAACTCAATTTCAAGTCCACATCAGCTTATAAGGAATGTCATAAAAATGTACCAAATTACAGCCTTTTTTGATATCGCGATGCCCGGCGATATACTCGATAGTGAGCCATCTGATCGATCAATAAGACGCGGGATTTAAGTTTTCCTTATCACCGGCGAAACCTAATGTTGTTTGGTTAGATCAGCCGCGTTTGTAGATCTTCAAGACTTACTATTGGTACCAATTGCAACAAGACATGTCCGAATAATCAAATATGTCAATTGACTGTTGTTATTTGACCCGACTATGGAAATAATTTACCGGCAATTTGTTAGTTCATTACTCGTCGCGAAGAGCAATATAAATTAAACCACTCGAGCTATTATTGGATCAACGTCATCCAATAAGCGACAGAAGGTCAGGATAACGACGAGGGAAATAATCCATTGGACAGCACTCGTCGCTCATTGCGAATCGCTGAATTATGATTGGACGTTCCTGGAATTCAACTTCTTCCTAGACAGAGAACGCTTTTTTATTGCGGCGGAAAGTTTTGCGGCTGTTTCGAACATTGACGAGAGCCGGACAACTTTCTGAAATAATTACTTTGTACCAAATAGATGTATGTTCATAAGTACTTCCGTGATTGATTATTCGCACAATTATTAATTTATCGAATGTCTTATCATCATAAACATTATACGCGATTAATGGTGTATTTCCATTTCCCGATTATACATATATATATATACGTAGGTATGCAAGTTTATCACTACACAACTAGCACCGCGAGTGGTAGAGTAGTTAAATCCTACATATCAACAGTGTATATATCAACAGTGAACATACGTCACTGACAGCTCATACCGAACCTCCGTAAGTAAAAATACTTCCCATTGAATCCTCAGTTTATTTCATCCAGCGTTAATCCTCGAGTAAAAAACTTCCAGAAAACTCAAGCGTACCCCGACAACTGAAGCCCTAATATTTTTCTTAACCTAACATTTCGGTAATTCCTTTATTTCCTCCATTTTATCTTGCACCTTTAAAAATCAGTCGATCCGACTTTGTAATCGAACTCTCTTATCAAAGTTCCATATTTTCTTTATTTAATATCCATTTTTAACTTCTCCAGTTTTCACTGTCACAATGAAGCTCCTCGAACCAGATAACACGTCCAACGATTTTACCATTCGTGGCGGCGGCGCTAGTTTTGCCGTAAGGCAGCGAGAAATGTTCGAGCAATTGTCAGAGGCAGCGAAGAAGTTGAACAAGGACACGAGCAGTACCAGCCTGAGCCCGACGGACATGCGTGCTCTTTGCTCGGAGAGAAGAAGGCCTGTCCGTTCTTCAGTGATGATGGATTGCGACGAGACATCCAAGTACTGCGGCCAAGAGAGCATTTTCAAAAGTCCTGAAATCCAACTAATCCGCAGACGCGTCCCGGATCATCGCCGGAATCCCCGGAAGTGGATCAAGTACAGCCTGGACGACGTGCCGAATGAAGCCATGTCGGATCGCAGCAATACCCAAGCTGCTTTCTCTTTTCTTCGCGAGCTCAGGGCCCGCAAAGAAAACGCTGCAAAAACTCGACTGGCCAGTCTGGGTGAAAATGACCAGCGTGTAAAATTCATTGCACGGGTACCCTGCCACACTCCTGCAACGTCAGACATCGTGGTTGTCGATCGTGAAGACAGGCCTGAATTTTCCAATGGAAAAGTCATTTTGCCAGAATACGTCGTTGGTCAAAAGCGAGAGAAAAAGTTGAAGACGGGAAGACAACTCGTCAAAATAGATACATCTAAACAGTTGAAGCTGGATCATTTGCAAGAATTTGATGAATGATCGGTTTCTGTGGCGATTCGGAGATGCACTGTGAAAGCCAGAAAATACACGGGGTTGGGATATAGTTGTTCCGTTGTTCTATCGACTTTATGAAAAAATTAAGATTAGTTCCTAGCGTTTTTTATCTTAGAGAAGAAACTGGGACATTTTTCAAAATTACGACCACAAGTACATCAGAGCCGATAGGATTTTGTACAATCATTTGAAAAATTGATAGTCGAATAATTGTTGCATTATCGTTGCACTTTCATAGACGTTCCATTAAGGAACTTTTATTTCAAGATCACCATGCATTCGCTTGAATTCAAGGAAATATATTGTTTTTATTGAACAATACTGGCAAATCATGAACTTATAATTTAAGAACCATCTTTGTTGAGTAGCGATTAGGTACAATCAGGAAAATAAAAAATGTACTTTTTTAGTCCATCAATAAAACTAAAATATAAATAACGCAGCTTCCTATAACGAAAGTTTGCTCGAATACTTCGTTGAAATTATGAAAATCACGAAAATAGCTTTCGTGATGGTTAAAGCCCCATCCATAGTCGGTGGAGTATCCGACATTTCGACCCAAAGTCGATTAATGTCGATTTAATTCAATATGCGTACAGATGTAACCAACTTCACGCGGTTCAGTCTGTCACGAACTCGACGAAACCTCGCGACAAACTTAAGCGTTTCGAGAGACACGGTTAGACCTTGTAAGGAGCAGAAGTTTAAAAAATCGCTAAAATGAGTCCGATACAAAGTTTGTCGTCGTTCCTGCGTTACTGGTATTTTCGATACACCCTCGTGACTGAGTTATATATGGTTGAAAATTGGGAGCGAAACTTCATACGTATCCTTTTGTTAAATTACAAGGACAATTTGAAAATTGAGGTTATGTCGTTAAATCATCTCGATTAAGTAGACCCACACATCCACTTACGTAAACATTCAACTTGGATGATAACCAAACACGAGTTGACGCAAAAAAGTCTGGCTATTGTTATAATTTCCTTCTAATAAAAATTCATTACTTTTTTTTAATAAACTTTATTGAATCGAAAAAAATGTTTAAAAAACCGTGTTTTCTAAAATATAAGTAATGCTCTAGAACACGTTTTTAAGAATATATGTAATTCGATAGAAGTGTGATATATTCGGAATAAAAATTCTGAATCCACGATTTCCGAAAAAATCGCCAATTTTGCGATTCGCCATATCCGCTGAATTCACGACTTTCTAAAATAACTATATTCCCTGTTCACTTCAAATATGTTGAATTCACTAGCTGTTCCAAACTAAATTTATAATTTGCTAAAAAAATACAATTTCACCGCTTCTTGAAAGAGCTAAATTCAAGGCTATCCAAAAACCTACGAATTCTTGATTGACTAGAAAGACTGTCTTCACTTTTTGCCCGTTCCCATTTAATTTTTCCCTAAAAGAGGTGGACATCCAGTCTGTTGCCAAACGCCTAATTAGCGATTCGCTAAAATTGTAGTTCACCGAATTCTTCCTAATCGCTTCCCTTTCGATTTTATCATTACTTAAAAATCCGGAAAAATTAGATTCCGATTAGTGCAGAACGAATTATGACTTACTAACGAGTGCATCGTTTCGGTAAACATTCTAAAAGCGCCAGGTTCTCCACACTGAAAAAAGAACAACAAGTATAATACATTCACAAAAAAGTCATTTCTTCTGTGACGTTTGATGATAGAGTCCTGCAATTAGGAAGAACATCCGGTATGGCGAAAACCAAGCGACTTCATACATAACCTAAAAAACCCGAAATGTTAAAGGGAATAGGAAAGGACACTTTTAATAATTGACGATTTCTTATCGATAGAACAGATTGTTTCGCTCTGACGGTATTCGCGCTCCTGTTTCTTTTCAATTGCAAGCTGTTGGTACCAGCGACGACGAGTTTACTGGGATGATGATGAAGGCTGCCTTCCTAGATGATCGATATCGAGACGCTTCGCCTCTGCGTTTTCCTCGTTCCGGAAATTCCAGACCATTATGGTCGAACGTTATTTATATTTTACAAATAAGCTAAATACAGTATTTACGCAGATATACATATATATATATATATATACACATATACATACATATATATGCGTACGAAGACTCCGCAACTATTTCCCACGTGTATTGAGACGTTCTGACACGTTCCGGAAATCTTTGCGAGCGTGAAAAACAATAAATATTTAATATCTTCATTTCACAACCGTTCGATCAACCGAATCAACTACAAAATCAGTGGCGTCAACAATTTCGTTATTCAATATATTTCTTCTCTTCGTATTAAATGTTCATTCGAATTTAGCTGCCGATCGTTTTCACTCCACGAACAAAAAATCCATTTTCTTTTTTTTTTTTTTTTTCGTTAACACCGAGCCGGGTTGCGCGTTAAGATAACGTGAGGGTCTATTCATCGGATCGTACATTGAACGAAACATCTTCAGTATCGCTTTTCGATTACTCCAGGAGCGATGGGGTGGGGGGGGGGGTCCAATTTGCTGGTCGACGTATCAATGTGCTTCTTTTTGGCAACCCTGCAACTATTGAAACAAGATCAAGAAAAAAATGTTTCCTTATCTCGACCTATTGTACGTATTAACAGCGCGTGTTATTCCGTACATCGATTACTGACGATAGAAATAGGCACAATAGGAGTCTAATTAAGACGATGCCGCAATTTCGTTGGCGAGACAAAAAAAAAAAACATTCGAGACTCGCGCGCCGCTAATGCGTGCGGCTGCGACGGAGAAAATTCGAAACACGAATTCAAGGATTTGAGAGCAGCGGTGACAAAAATTGTTCGTTTCGATGTTGAAATCGAGACAAGGGATGCGATGAAAATCGGATCATCGGTGGTTGGGTTATTACCGACGATTACAGGAAACGCGTTATTGCCAACCGAGCCTCGTAAACGTATTTTTATCGACAGAACAACAAAAGGGCCTTACCGACTGAGTCGCGAGAATGCGTGTTTACCGGCCGCGCGATGTACGCGCGTACTTACGGAATAAGTCCCGTATGCACTTACCGACTGAGCAGTAAAAACGCATTCTTATCGATTGAGCCACATCTTTATCGACCGAGTCGAACAAACCCGTTTTTTACCGACAGAGCGGGACAAGCGCGTTGTTATCAACTGATACACGAAACTGAGAATCTACATTAAAGATACTATAACAAAAACCGATCGCGATAACAATCATACTGACGAATCGTTAACGAGTCAATTAAAAAGCATCTGTTCAATAGACCGAAAAAAATGATTAATCATTTTCCAATCCCATCACTTATCGAACGTTTTTTTTTCCTCCAAAGTTTTTGAATAAACTCGAATTTGATCATTTCGTTAATAACTTCTGCGCATAATTGTTTATAACATTAATATCCTTAATGTTGCCTATTTTTTGTTGAATTTTCGGATTTATCTAACATACAAGGTGATCGTGTTTTTCGATTTTCACCGCATCGCTAAATATTCAAAATATCTCGTTTCTCATTTCGCAACGACCGAGGCACGCAAAATCCTTAAATACTGTTCGACAGTTTAAGACGCACTTAAAGTCTACCCTCGATGACGAGCGATCACATTAATTCGAAATTACCAACCTTTGCTACGCGTAAAACAAAATAGTACTTTGATTCTAGATTACGCCCTATAAATATAACAATAATAATAATAATAATAACAACAACGTTAAATATTCGCTGAATCGTGTACGCTAAGCTGTTTGGGATTTAAGTTTGATGAATCGAGAGAACGTAAAAATAAATTGCTGCGTTGCCGCAATTGGAGAGTCGCACTCATATCGGACCCTCCGAGTACATGGATACGACGCGAAGGAGCGAGCGAAAAAAAAATATTATAATCGCAAGAAACATTCAGAATTCGCCTACAAGAGAACTGCCCTTGTGATTTACGCCATTTTTGATATATCGTTAGACTACACGGTTTATAAGAATTTCTGTACAGATTGAAGAATAAATGATGAAAATAATGAATAAACTGACGTTCGTTCCTGTATGTAAATGAAAGGCCTACCAAAAATGGAATAAATTTCCGAAAGTAGTTTCCTTGCAAATCAGATGCGGTATCGTACGACCGGTCGATAAAAATCATGCTTTCTCCGAGACAATGAATTTTGAGACAACGCAAAGGTATACTCTCTCCATCCCATGATAGATCGGAAGGTACGCCATCTCTTTTGAAAATATGACAAAAATACGGCGCTATAGCTCCATGGGGGAGATCTATCGACTGAGACTTGTTTTTACCGACTGAGACCGTGTTTTTACCGACTGAGCTGTGGAAGCGCATTTATACCGACCGAGCCGTGGAAACGCTTTTTTTACCGGCCGAGCCATATTTTTACCGGCAAAGCCGGGAAAACGCGTCTTCATCAACGGGGCCACGTGAGCGCATTTAATACAGATTGAGCTGCACGAGCCCGTTTTTACCGACCGATCGCTGTAAGCGCGTTCGTATCGACTGGTCCGTATAAACGATTGTTTATCGACTTAGCGGCAATGCGGGTTATTACCGACTGAGCCCCGTAAACACTTCCTTACCGACCGAGTCGTATAACACCGATTCAATCGCCTAACTCCGTCATTACCGACGAAGTCGCACGGAAAGGGCCCGACGAGACAAAGTTTCAAGCCGCTAAGGAGATTCGCACGAAAAAAAAACAAATGCGCCATAGTGGACGCATCGGGAACATCGATTTTCAAGAAAACCAAAAACGATTAAAAAATCTAATCGCCCAGATTAGTACGATCAAACGATTTTTTATCGTGTAAAATAAAGTTATTGAGTTTTCCGAATTCGTATGAATTTTCTGTTTTTTTTTTCTTTCCAAAATATTGTTTATTCCCGAATTTTTGAGAATGCACAAACGTCCGATAATAGTTTTTTCTCTCTCGTAAATTCGTTACGCGTTAAACTCGAAAACTTGGAGACGACGAATGTCGTTACAAGAATGTTCCACAAATACGAAGGTTACGCAATACGAAAGAACGTAAATAATTACTGTAATAATATATCAGAAATCGATTGATCACTATATCAGTAATACATTCATAATGATAACAATGTCACTATAATTAGTACATATTAAGATTAACGTATTGTTCCAGATGTGTCGAATGTATTATATCAATAATACAATTATTATTCTAATCGAATGCAACACATTAGTAAATGGAGCAATACAATAATATTAACACGTGACAATTATATTGATATAACCAATAATATATTATAGAGTATCAATATATCGTTAATATGTCGTTCAATACTTTTCTTCTCCTAAGATATAATAATAATAATATTTTAATATATTTAAAAAATATCAAACAATACGGGAATATTATCACGTAATAGTTATATCACTATTGTTAACATATTGTTTATGCAGGATCAATGTATCTCCAATATATTATATCAATAATAATATAAGTTGTTGAAAAATTCATACGATTTTGGGAAAGTCGTTTCGAGAACTCACCGATATCGAAAACTTATCGATATCGTGACGTAATCGTTATTGAAAATCGATGTTGCAGCCAAGGCTGTTTGCGCTGAACAAAACATCCTTAAGGGGGAAGAAACGAAAAAAAAAAAAAAAAAGAAACGGCGGGCGCGGGTTTTAGATCAGCTTCAGATCAACGGTAAGTATGATATGGATCTGCTGTCGACCATAACGTTGTTCTCCGTGTCCAATCTTCGGACCCGGACCCTTTGCTTGTAATGGTACTCCTTAAGGTAGCTCTTAAGGGTCTTTGGCAACTGGAGCTTGTTGATTCCATCGTAGACCGTCCTGGTCGTTATCACCGCCCGACACAGGTGTTGCAACGGAAAAGCGAAGTTACGATGAAGCGGTATCGTCAGCATTGGCTCGAAGAACATACAACAGGAGGGATCCTTGTAGTGCTCGATCAGACCACAGACCTGCGATTCGTAACGAACAAAAATATTTAAAACGTTTTGAAACGTCTCTGGACGGTCATCCAATGGATGTGATTGGCTTACCGTTTCGGATGCGTAAACGCCCGGATCGTGAGCGTCGAAACTGAACTTGTGATTCCATTGCTCGATCCGCGCGTGCAACGAACGCTCGTACTTGCGAAAACTGACGGAAAATAGAAATTCCTCCTGCGCGGAATCCCTGAGTAAAAATGTTCCCTCTGGTTTGCCTTCCAGGAGACGTTCAGCCTCGTAACGATCCATTTTTCCCCAGTAGAACGAACAGGCCGTTATCGAGCGCAAATCGGGTACTAAACAGTGCACGTAGTCAACCTGCACAATTAAAAAATCGACTTGTTCAAAGATATTACGGTATTCAATTTGTTCAATTATTTGATTTTTTTCCTACTTTTCAAATACTTGAATTTGTTTCGTCTTTAAATAGCTTTTGAACCAGTTTTCATTTCAATTCCCAATGTTTTATTTGTGAGTTTAATCAATGTATTCAAAATTATATGTCAATCATGGTGGGAAGAGATGCTTAAGAGTAAAGGAAAAAAAAGATTTTTTACGATTTACGAAATGGGGTGTCACCTGCGTGTGTGCCGGCCTCTCTATATTGGGGACCAGAGTGAAGTCGATTTGTGATAGGGCGGTAAGAGCTGCGGCGTGTATGCCGGCGTGTGCTTGAAAGAGGGCCGCGAGACTGTCTACGGTGATGCCATTTGGGTGGACTTGAATTCCCGTCGGACAATTCGGTCTATAGCCAGGTGGGGGCTCGACGCCCTCCTCCATCTCCCGAGCTCTTTGCAGTCTCGCCCTTGCGTCACAGTCCTAATTCAAAAAATTGACAACAACAAAAAATATAAAGTTTCCTATAATTATATTTTCATATAAGTGTTCATTTTTTATTTTGCGAAAAAATCGCATTGTTGGCCAAACGAAAGGCTAGTTTTTCTCAACGCTCACAATATTTGTTATGGGACACGAGATTTTTGTGATTTCTTTTACGGTTTTCAAATTTGAGCGTTAATTTTGTATTTTTAAAAACCATTGTGAAGTCATATCGTTACAAAACAGTCTGAAAAAATTCTGAATAATATTGAAAATCGCTGGGCAAATCGGAGAGGTGACGGATCAGATCCAGGTCGATTCGGCATAGAATGCCCGATACGTATAGTCAGTAAAAAGACACTGGCTTCACAGAAGAGCGATAAGAGAAAAAATATTGGTTTACCTCCATGGGAAACTCGGCTGGATTGAACCGTGACAGGTCGATGACCGGGCTGGGTGGTAGCGGACCCAAAACAGGGCTTTGAGGTGCGGAACGATTGAAAACTACCCCCGCTCCCATTGGATGCTCCTCGGTCCGTCTGTATCCCGTGCACACGCATTCGCCCCCGCTGTTCGTCTGATCGGGTATGTCGGTCGTTTTCGATGTTCTGATTTTCGCGCAATTGAACTTTATTATCCAATTGATGCGTTTTTTCTTCGACGAGAGGACATGGCTGCAAGACGAGTCTTGATCCTTGCAACGTTGCTTGATCTTTTGTTTGCCAAATGAGAGGGTCTTCGAACTCCATCTCAACGGGGGATTGATGGGACTGTCCTCGCAACTGCTGCTTCCACCGCTCGACGAGCCTCCGGAACAAGCTTCCTTCGAGTCACTCGAACCGTCCAATTCAGCCTGCGATAAAAATTCCCTTGTTCATTTTTCATCAGCCGAAAACCAAGGAATTAGGTTTGTTTGGGTGCTTCAATTCTCAAAAGCCAGGAACTTGTGTTTGTTTGGGTTGATCATATTTCGAAAGACAGGAATTTAGGTTTATTTGGGTTGCTCATACTTTAAAAGACAGGAATTTGGGTTTGGTTGGATTCCTCATCCTCCAAACGCCAAGAATTTGGCATCTTCCGAAAACCGGGAATTTGAGTTTGTTCAGTTGCCTCATTTTCCAAAAGCCAAGAATTTTGAATTTTTTGGGTTCCTCACCTTCCGAATGTCAGGAATTTGGGTTTGTTTAGGTTCCTCGTTCTCCAATCGCCGGTAAATTGGGTTTGAGTGCGTCATTATCCGAAAGCCAGCCACAATGCAAACATTTGTAATTTTGTGTTCATACCATTTTCAGATCTAACCGTACTCCAACCAAGTTCCCATTCTCGCTGTCCTGCGCAGAATCTTGAGCATCTATCGCCTGGCTATAGATAGACTCGAATCGAGAATTCTGATTGTCCAAATCACACTCCCCCAGAAAGTTGCCATTGGACTTTGCCTCGCCGTTTTTGTCATCAGCCAGGATAACGTCATTGCCGTTTTTCTCCACGGTCAGGCGATCGTGGCCTTCGGCCAATTCTTCTTGACCTCCCTGTGCGTAATCTTCAGAGGCTGATCTCTCTCCCTTCATTCTGAAAAAGTCTCGAAAGCTAGCCAAGTGCTGTCCCATCACTGGACGATCGCGCGCACATCTTATCCTGTCCGGTTGTACCGGAAGTTCTTTGGGGTATGCGTTCTCGTCCCTTTGGATCTCCTCATTGGAAGACTTTTGATGAGTTTGGCAATGTTGATTAGGTGCTCGATCGTGGTAGGTTTTCAGGCCTGCAAAAGAGATACAACAGTTGGACAGTCTTTGCAAAAGGGGTCTTTAACGTCCGTTATTTTCAGAAGCTTGACTTTGCAACGATAACTTCTTATCAATGCAAAAGTTGCTCGCCTCCCGTACTGCACGGTTCGTCATTATCGTTCAACTATAGACCTCCTGAATATCTCAGAATTCTTGATGACCTTCCGTTTATCCAATCGCTATCCATTCTTGGAAGGCTGGAATATTTTGTTCAGAGTTGGTCTTAATAAAGCATTTCCACATTAGGGATAACCAAAGATGACTGAAGAAACCAGATATGTTTACTTTCCTATGTTCCTGATTCTATGATCAAAAAGAATGTTTTCCAATCGAAAAAATAGAATTTTCAATCTTATATTATTATTATAACCTCATGGAAAAATGTTTGACATCGGTTTGAAGTTTTCTTCCTTAAGGGTATCATTCAGATCTTTTGTTATTTTATTTTCCAAATAAACAAATATGGCTATCTTTAATTGCTATTGTTATTATTTTATTGTAAGAAAACACATTTTATACCGATTTGTAGTTTTTTCCCTAAGAGTATTGGTTAGATTCCTAGTTACTTTGTTTTGCAACTAAAACAAATGACTGCACCTTTTATTATTACTATTAATATTACTACGATATTGTAATTGTCATTTCAATGTAAGAAATGCAGTTTCTTTTTATATGTAATTTTCATTCTTAAAATGCAGCTTAGATTTTCAACTTCCGAAGTCGTCAGTTAAAAAAACATTATATTCGTTTCATTATTATCACTATTAGTGGAAATAATAGAAAGAGCAATTTTAAAAAAAGAACTGGGATTTTTTTCGTTCTCCTTTCTGAAGAAATGCAAAAAAACGGTTGCGTTTTTTTTTCGAGAAAAAAGGATTATTGGTCGGTTTTATACAATTGAAAACCGAAAGCTTTTTTTGGGGGTAAATTTAACGAAGAAATCATGGGCGAACAGCGATTTCCAGTACAAAGACTTCAGAACGTGCATTGATGACGACGGGTACCAGCTAGGCGTCGAATTGTTGCACCTGCGATTCGTTATAGCTCCGATTTCACGTTACCCATCGGGGCGTCTAACATACACACGCACACACACACACACACATATATATATTTGTATATATATATACACGGCTGCACACGCACAACACGCTCGCATAATCGGAATTAATATATTCACCTTGTTTTTGTTATCCTGCAACCCGGAGAATGTCCACGAGCGGTATGCACGTTTCGAACGGGAACGCGATGTTTTTTGGGCAAGAAGAAGCACAGGTGAAGATATATCCGCGGGGAATCGGTTCGGTCATCAGTCGCGACTGCACCGTGCAAGTCTTGACAGGCATCCGCTCTTATCAGCGTCAAGTGCCTCGTCGTTAATTTCACGAGCGCGATAATTAACTATTTATAGAGAGTCAAAATTGCGAGACTAAAAGTTACCGGAAGTATACCGATAACTCACTGTCGTGGTGAAAAACAACACCCCGATCAACAGTTATCTCGCGGCAATACGGAAAATATCAAAACACGTATGACTGGTGGTACAGCCATTTTTGCCAACTCCCTCTACTCTGTCTCTTTCTAACATCTCGCTCTTTCTCTCTCATCGTGATGCAGCCATGAAAAGTGCAGATGGGGAGAATGGATTAGAATTGGATGTTTAAGCTTACGAGGGGCGACCTCTTTAGGAGTCTCCGGCCATACCTCATATTCGGCATATCCATATTTGCGGATGTTTGATTTGTCTAAAAAAAAGTCGATCTTAAAATCGATTATAAATCGAATATGGGTTAATCGACTTTGCAAATAATTTAAATGTAAAAGATCGAGAAAACCGTTTCTTCGTGTATCAGTTTAAAAATGTCTTATTTTTTTAATAGCGGAAATCGATTAGATAAAAGAATTGATTTTCAAGAATCCGTTTTTCTATATGGAAAGCAAATATCGATGCTCATGAAGAAGATCGATTCGCAATCGAAACAAATTACCCTGAAGTTAGCCGTCGCCCGAATCGGACGTGTGTAACCTCACTTTTCCCAACCTTCTCGATGTTTGTTTTTCTTCGGCATTAGCCGCTGTTGGAGTATCTCCAGGTTACGAAATAGACAAAATGAGCGCGCATTTTAGTCTATCGGGATCGTAATAGAGCCGTTATGAGGTCGTTGCATTACGAAATGTAGTTTTCGCGACAACAGGAGGAACTGCATAACTGGAATAATGACAGGATCCGGTATATATCATGAGCGTCAGGTGATACCTTTGAACAGTTTTGACAGTTGATTATAACGTCGGGATGGTTCAATTTGATATTTCGACGGTTAATTACAACGCTTTACCGCTTACCAAACGAATCGATTGAACGCGTAAAAACGTATAATTCAATCTTTCGTCTTCAGGTGAAGGAGTTGTGCGCTCTGCACGCTTTGAACAACATGTTTCAAGAGCGTTGCTTTAACAAGCAAGAGCTGGACCAAATATGCTACGGTTTAAGTCCCGATGTTTGGATAAATCCTCACAAGTCGCTACTCGGACTCGGAAATTACGACATAAATGTAATAATGGCAGCACTGCAGAGGCGAGGTTGCGAGGCTGTTTGGTTCGACAAGCGCAGGTACAGATATTTGACAGAGGTACTTGACGAGTCATTGATAACCAGAGAAGTTTCAGTCGTCACACTTTAGAAAAGTTTACATCGTCCTGCTTTAGGAGAGCTTGCATCGTGAAAGTTAGAAAATAAATTTAACGACTCGTTACATCGTTAATTTTTTTAGAGACCCGAAGTGCCTGCGCCTGGACAAGATTGACGGCTTCATTTTGAATGTACCGACTGAATACAAACTGGGCTTCGTGCTGTTACCGTTGAGGAGACGACACTGGGTGGCCCTGAGGAAGATACACGGTGCCTTTTACAATCTCGACTCAAAGTTCGATTCGCCCCAGCTGATAGGCAAGGTGAGAACAGTCCGCAATAGCAAAGAAACAATTAAACGCTTCAGGTGTCGTTATTGGTTGGATGATCTTGAATCGCGATGACTTTGACGACATAATATATGCGGCAATCAATAAGATCAACATAAGTAAGCGAATCACCTCGCAGATGGAAGTCAAGGTCATCGAAATGGATCACGATATTTCAAATCCGTTATTGGATTGCGAAATAATTGGTTACAATTGAGAAGGGGTGTCGATCGCAGGACGACGAATTTCTGGCGTACCTGAAGGACCAAATAGAGAGCAAAGAGAAAGAACTGTTCCTGGTCGTTTCCCGCGAGGTGGAGAATCGTCAAGGCTGGATGTACGAAACGACGAACGACCGTGGAAACTTGTACAAAAATGGTGCTAACGAGGATATATGCTACATCGAGGACGGTTTTACTAACGATTCCGATATAAAATTACCAATGAAGGATTTTGATGGGAACGGTTTGCCAAATGATCAAAGTACCGGGAGATAATCTCAGGACATTGAGGTAATCATTGTTATTCGACTAAATCGATTTTCTAGATTTTGAGACTTGAAATAACGAACGGGAAAATAGCTAAGGGAGAATAAACGTAATTACGAGGATTTAATATCGTTTCAAATATACGTCGTAATAATGGAACTTTGTATTGTTTCAGAGATACGTCGAATCGCCGAAATAGTGATCGAGCGGAACTCTTGGCTACGATAGTACCTATACGCTTAGCTGGTGAATTTCCCGCGTGTGTATCGCGACCAGGTGAATTCCCGGCGCGCCAGGACGATCAAAACAAACACCAGTGTTCAGTGCAATAATTCAAATGATTCATTTTTCTACGAGTCGAATAAAACTCGCTCGTTCTATTTTCAACTCTCTTCATGAATCCAAAGAGATAAAAAAACGTCGAGTTGTTAGGATGGAAGAAACATTTCCGAGGAGTGTGAGATTCTTCGAACAAAGAATTTTTCCTCTCTCTAATTCCGGCTGGTTAATTCTGAAATCAATAAGCGTATTTATTAATGAATATTCTGAGGGTGGATCGAGTACTCGATTAACAGAGCAAGAGAAGAAACGAGTGAATCACGAATGGGATGAAAGAATTTTATGATAATAATGAATGGACCGAGATTTCACTTTAAATAAATTTCTGAAAATCAGCAAAATGAGGCATTTTTAAAAATCCGTTTATTCAGATTTCGATCGAAACTTTTCAGATTAAATCCGTTTCATCGAAATTTCAGAAATACGGGTCATTAAGAGAATGACGAACACGTTCCTAGCCACAAAGTCGCTAGGAACGCTAGGACGAACACGTTCCTCGCCCGAAAAGTCGAGACAGCTATCTACCGCGAGGCAATATTGTCGCTAGCTTCCGGCAAGCCTCCACAGGCTTCGTGTGTACGTATATATACGTACATACGTACCACCGAAAATTTCGAGATGTTCACCGCTCCCGTCATTCCTCGGAACTAAATGTCACAAATGTTGGACGATATTTTCTCGGAATCGTAAACAAATACCTACAAATTGTAGATTCCCACGGATTTCCCGAAATATGCGATGGAATCAAGCGATTGAGGTATCAAAATGTATGTTTTGAATGTGGCTACACGGCTCTGCGCCTCTCAAAGTCATGATACTAGCCAAACTTTTTATTTTACACCATTTCCCTCACGACGCTTCCGTGCTAATACAATCTACTTGTTTTTCGATTCGTGGAATTTTAGGGGCAGATTGCGGTTCGTCTATTAATTTCACATTGTCTGGTCAAATTTCGCTCAATTCTGTAGAGCCGTTTGGGAAATCCGTGGGTATCTACTATCTCCATCGGCCATACCGACCGAGCTGAGGTATCGCCTTCGTAACTGGAAATACTTCCACTGGACACTCACCGAGAGCCTTCTAAACTCGACGCTTGTAGCGCTCGCTTCGCTGATTAATTTTTTTTCCCCCGGCAGTCGGCCATCTCATCGCGACGCTCCTCATCACAATCCATGCTCATCGCCCCGAAAGTGTCGAAACTCCAAAATGGCGTAACCGATGCAGTGTAAACACCCAGTTTTCTCAATGTTTCGTGGCGATCCGACGCGAGTGAAGTAACGACTCGTAATACGTACGTTGTCAATATCGCGTGGAAGCTCTATTCCACTGTGTCGTGTTTAAACCGGTGTAAGGGAATAAACTTAATCTGAATGTTTACTATCGAAATGTCGATCGCCCATTCCATGCCAGGTAAACGTCGAGTTCTCGTACCAAGTTTGACGTCCCGAGAATTTCTTTTTTTTTCTTGCTTTTTCCCCACATTCGCTGTTTCTCAACTTAAAAGTTCAACGAACTTTAGCACGCCTCTTTTTTTGCAACTCGATCTGCTTTTCTGTTTACGAAACGCGTTCGCGTCATCCCTGCGGACAGTAAATAACGAACGATAAAACGCTCTGATAAATATGAAAATTCGAATTAATGCTACACCCCCTCCCTCCTCCCACCTACGCTGCCACCATTTTCGCGCTCCCACGTATTTCCCCCTCCCTCGCTTCTTCCGCAATTTTTTTCATTTTCATATCCGTAAATTTTTTGTTTACTGTTCATATCCCAATAATGTAAACCAACTTATTCTTCTTTTTTCTCAGAATTAGGTTAGGTTGGGCGTTCGATCTTTCTTTTTGTTTTCCCACTTTATTTGTACAACTCGTGCAGTTTTTCTTGTTTCGTTGACTGCGGATTGGCATGCGTTCGTGATATTTGTTTTTTTTTTTCGGATACACATTCTCTCCCTCTGTAAATCGATGTTTCTGCCGCTTTTTTACTTTTGCTATACAATTTAGCCGTTTTGTTTGCTGTTTTTTGGTACCTCGTTAGTTTTGTTTGGATCAACTGATTTTCCACTCTTATCAATCAACCGCGCTATTTTGATTTCTTATGTTATTTTTTGTTCTGTTTTTATATCATTCGGTGCTGGGAAAGTCATTGGGATGATGCGTTCTGTTTACGATCATGCGTACAATTGCTTAGAAAAGTGTTTTGAGGTTGCTCCGTTCATTTTTAATCGTTTAGACTGATGACTACCTTGCGAATGAATTCTTGTTGTTTCCTTTTTATTACTTTTATTTTCGACTTCGAACTGATAGGAGATTATTGATTTTTTAAATTAACTGTAAATAAAGATTTGAGATCGGGATTAAAATTGTGAAAACCAATTATTTATCAGTTTCATATATTAACCCATTTGCATCCAAGCGAGTAGCGATACGCTATTGGTAACTGAATAATCTACGCTTGGATGCAAATGGGTGAAATAAAAAAAAAAAATTGTATGCTCATTCGGTGTATCGTGTTTTGCAGGGTCCGAGCCAACGAAAATGGCCCAAAAACGCAGCGCTGGCAGTATGGGAGGGTGAGTACCGAATATTACGTGTTCAATCTTTCCAGTACTAAACTCAAAATATGCTCAAACTCGAACCTGATTTTCTTTCATTTAGATGTAGTTTGTCCCTTTGTGAATATCGTAACACGAAAAATGAAGAAAAAATAACTGGAAGATTATTCGAGTTATGAAAGTGGTGCACGATAATTATTATTTTTGGTGTCGATTCATTACGATATTCTGAATTAGCCGATTATACTTTGTCTTTTGTCATCCGTTACATCAGCGGTGTATCACAATTAGTTTCATAACTCGTGACTGAAGTTACTAAAGTTACCGACGCAACTGTCTATGGTACACGCTTCCGTTGATTCGTCGCCGAAACAACGGATCAGGGTGCCCCGAGCTAGCAAAGTAGCGGTCGATGCTTCGGGTTTCCTTTGCTCGTTGTTTAGGTGACGGATGTTGGTTTAGGGTTTTATAATTCGTCGGTTGACCGACGAATGGTTCGGGTTTCCGGTATTCGTCGCATAGCCGGTTTGCACGATTCGGAGTTTGGGTGACAAGCGATGGGTCGGGTTAGCATAGCTAGTCGCTTGTGTAACGAAAAGATATTTGTGAAAGCGACTGCACAGAAGGATGCTTTTATCGAGGAGGGGTTCGAAAGACCCATTGGGCGAGTAAGGATGTTCGAAATTGCAAGGAAGACAACAAGCTTCGAAAACAAATCGTTACAGTGACTTTATGAAATGAAAAATGTCTATTTGAGGAACAAAATGATTTTTCAAATAATCGATCGGACCTTTCACCCTAGCTATTGCAGAAATCACGAAGGAAGAGAATACATTTCCAAAGGCATCAACGCATTCTTTATATCGATCTTCACGCCTGTCTATCGAAGTTTCGACCAGCGGTTCGTCAGAGTCCCGTTACGAGGTCCGACGTCGTACGGAATCTCGACGTAATCCAAGCAGCGAGTGGGAATTTATAATGTCCTTTAAGAGACCCGCCCCTCGTCTGCTGCCAGACAAGTTTGCATCGTTTGTTTAAAGAAAAAAAATCAAGATTCCACTCTTTTTAAATTCCATATGGTTTTCGAAAAACATTAGATTTTATTAATTTTTTATGAAATAATGTATTATAATATAATCATATCGGAAATACCTAAGTTCGTAACCCAAACGCAGTCGTCAGGAAATCCGAAATTTTTCTCCGGTTAGTTCCGCGACTGTGTAGGGAGAAGGCGAATTTGGGACCGGCTGATTTTCCACAGTTTCCCTATACCCATGACAAAAATTTAATAGTCAATACGATACAGAGGAGAAAAGTCGTTTGTGACCGCAAAGTGGATGATGGGTTTTAAAGTAGGGATGTTGAAAAAGGAGAATTCTGAAAAAAAAAAGATAAAACGTGGAGATAAAGAAAAAAAGAAACAAAAAAACAGGAGAATCTAATGAAAACGTAAAAACCCATCAGACTGTACAGTGGAAACTAAAAAATAGTGAAAAAAAAAACATTTGCGATGTTTATGACATAAATATAAAAATCAGAATAAAATAGTGTCGCTCAAAAGGAAACTCACGTCGATGAAGACATATCTCAACTCGAAACGGAATTAATGGACCGTCGAAACACGATGGCATCAAATCAAAATTGAACCTGCAGAACTGAAAATACCAACGCAGGTAAAACTATAAATCCTATTCGTCAGTCACAACGGTCGGGCTATTTCAAAAGACGAGCTCCAAAGAAGGCATCAAACGAAAGAATTTGGCGTTTCTGGGATGTCATCGTCAACGAAGCATTCAAGTCTCCAAAAAGATATGTCCTCGGATGCACGTGTTTTCCTCTCTCCAAATCTGTCTCATTACTTGACGACTACAAGAGAGAGAGAGAGAGAGAGAGAGAAGAGTATCCCGAGAAGAGTCGTATCTAAGAGGAAGAAAAACGAAGCGGAAGAGTGAAAAGGTAAACACGTTGGAGGTAAGCGGAGTCGGAGATTTTCGCCGCGATCGCCGGCAGGTTCATTCACCATTTCGTGGTGGGAGAAGCCGAGATAGGCCCTGCTCCGATCATACGCTGCATAGTGGAATCAGTCAGTGACGAGTCGTGGGTGGCGAACAGTCGACTCCTTCACGATCAATCCAAACGTTCGGAATCTCAAAACATCGAAATATCACTAAAAACAAAAAGAGTACTTCATCATCAGGAAATATCAACGAAACCCAAAAGACTCGCAGAAGTCTTAATAATCAATCAGATGTAAAGATTAATCAGTTGGAATAAATATCACGAATGATCGAAAGCTAAATTCTGCTCGACCCTGAATAACAAACGAGAACGGATTGGAATAACGAGAACAAACAATCGTCAACGTTGAAGACGATCAGAAGACGACAAATTAGAACAAGCCCGAGCTTTACGGCAGTCACGTGACTCTGGGTGAAAATTTCTCGTTGAAGTCCAAAGTTAATTTGGGTCGTCAAGGATTTCGAAAACTGCGAATCGATCATCCTCCGATTAATCATTATTATTTAAAAGAATTTTTCGGCTCGTCGTTGTTCATCGGATCACAAGTCTTCACAGTGCCTGTTTCGAAGACTTCCTAAATCTGGACAAATTTGACTGAAGTCAATGAAGCCTGAATTGGAAACAGGAACGCTTGAATTATTTCGAAGTTCCGAAACGAAAACTTCAGCCTACCGCGGTAGGATTCGACTGGCGTGAAAGTGCCCGCTCCCCCGATCTCCCTCCTTCTCTTCGTACCGCCATTAATATTGGGGACGAAACGGAACTTTCGAAAAGCCAACCGAATTCGTCGCTTTCGGTGCTCATGGAAATCTATATATAAATATATCTAGTTGCGTGTGCGGGTCTTCGAGGAAGGACGGAAGAAGAAGCGAAGATGCGCGTTTCGTGATGTGATCGAATCTCCGAAATACACGTCGAATAGTAAAAGCCTGGATTATGGTTGAACGAGTCGTGGGCGATTATCTCCGCATATTACCGTCGTATGATGATGATCAGTGTTACCAAACTGATAGTGTTAAAAGAAGAAGAAAAAAACAACAGGATTGTCCGTTATTTCGGCTATGAGTTATCAGACATGATTTTTATCATCCTAAGTGGAGCAGGCAAGCAACACACAAAAAACTAGATTTTGGTGATACTTTGGATCGCTGTTGTACAAATTCACTACGAAAATTCCATGATTAATGGACATGTTTTGAATTGTCGAAAACTAGGGTGGTTTCTAGGGTCCCCTAATGACAACGGTTTGCGTTATCAATACTCGTGAGCAACTTGGGTTACGAAAGTGCTGGAGGACGGTGCAGATTTCCATGATACATTGTCCGAGCAAACTACAATGTCGTCCATTAGTAATTACTGAAATAACGGAGTATAGCCTTCCGTCATCCGTTAACCAAGCTATCATACCCGGCGCTGCAATAACTCGTGACCTGAGTTATCAAATTAACTGAATGAACGGGCAATGGTTTGAGCTTCCTTCGACTCGTCGCTTAAACGATGGATCAGGATATTGGGTTTCCGTCATTCATCGTCACAGTTATAAACGATACGTCATTATTGTTTGGGATCCAACTTACCTAAGTCATCGAAGTAAAGGACAACGCATTGGGTTTTCATTGCTCGTCGTTTGGATGGTGCACAGTGGTTTGGGTTTCAATTGTTCCTCGATTAGTTGATGGACAGTGGTTTGGGTTTTCAATACTCGTAGTTTAAGCAGTGAAGTGATGCGATGGTTCGGGTTAAAATCGCTCGTTGTTTAAATAACGAAACGACACTTGTGACGGTGGACCCATCGAAGTGATAGAATATCCGTTAAACGACTGCGAAAGTGCTTGGAAAACGATACTCTTAGCGAATTAGTGGAGAAGAACAAAATCATCCGGAGTAAAGTGGACGACGGTCGCCAAGATAGATTATACCGAAGAGAGTGAGATGTACGGTGGCGGCACGGGGAGCACGGGCTACGGAGTTGGCCTGGGCCACGGGCCGCCTGGCCCGTCCCATTACGTCCCGCCAGCTACCGTTCCTTATCAATTTGGACCCCAACCACCGACTCTTCCATCCCCATCCGTACAATCTTCCCAATGTCAAATCGGCACCGACTCTACCGTCGCAAATCAAGGACTCCCATACCCACCCAATTTATCGCCGCTTCACATCCAACAATCGCAAAACGACTCTCCGCAGTCCAAACGACGAAGGTAAAGAATTTAACCGTTTTTGGACCGGATGGGACATGTTCCTGTCTGTCCGTACGTCTGTTTGTCACCAGGCTGTATCTCAAGAACCGCGATAGCTAAACAGCTGAAATTTTCACAAATTATGTATTTCTGTTGCCGCTGTAACAACATATACTAAAAACAAAATTAAATAAGTATTTAAGGGGGCCTCCCGTACAACAAACGCGATTTTTTTGCCCTTCTTTTTTGCTCTATATCAATAATGGCAACAGGTAGACACTTGAAATATTCACAAAATACTCAGTTTTAGTTTTACTTTAATAATAAATAATAG